>ML778845.1:544623-567843 GCA_009831015.1 Picea engelmannii
GAAATATATGCTTGGTATGATTTTGAGGATGATTGTGATGATTGGTATATGGATAGTTGTCATTTCTGGGATGACAACCACTTTCATATTTTATTTGATGACTCTACTCCACCTTTTGTAGAGAACATCAATGTCCCACATCATAAACTAGTTACCAGCGTTCAGTCTGCATATTCTACAGTGGTATTATTCCTTCTAGATTTTGCTATGACCCTTTTCCACTATGTGGATGGATCTTCTTATTTGGATCCACATGATAGGTGTCAGTCTTTGGAGCATCAATTGGAGTTGGTTGTTGGGTTCCAAAATCTTCCACGGGGAGTTCACATGAGCACTTGGACATGGGACCCGGGCTTACAATGGTGGTTGGACTACTTCAGCATGGTGGATTTCCTTTCTACATGGGACCTTGGTTCTTCACTCTTCTTTAGCATTATGGTCCACAATTATCCATGAAACCCTGGTATATGGTTGTACATCAAGCATTGAGGACAACGCTTTCATAAGGGGGATGGAATGTAAGGTAGCTAGAGAGGTAGTGGGGGGGCTCAGAGGGCCCATAGTGATAATAGTGGAGGTCATTCAATGTAAGGTGGACTAGGTCCACTATATTATTAAATAAGGCCCACTATGATAGTTAGATATAATAAATGAGTAATTAGATATAATTAATGTAAGAGGGCTTCTTAGAAGGTTCTACTTCTAGAAGATTCATCCTCTAGAATGTTCTTAGGAGATGATAACACTATATAAAGGGGTTCAAACAATGTAATGAGACATGAAGAGAAGTATTGTATTTGGAGCGGTAGCTCAATAGGAGGATGCCCCCTCGAAGAGACAAGTGAACATGAGAGGATCCCTTCCATAATATGATCCATTGTATGGTGTTGCCCTACCTCAAGGGTTTGGTAATAATATAGTGCGGTTTCTTATATCTTGCTTTGTGGATCTATCGTGTATTCAGTATTTGTGGTGATTATATTTTTAGATCTATTCAGGTTCTTAACAGAAAGTCGAAGTCAAAGTGATCGACCAGGAAATTCAAGAGGTCAACCAACAAGAGGTCATGTGGAAATCGACCGAGGACCAAATGGAGGTTGACTGGTAGTCGACTGTAATAGAATCCCGAGATTCACGAGATTTGTAGCCAATGATTTGCATGGATCTGTAATCATATTTTGGATGCGTTTCTTTAGGGGTTTTCCTTCTGTAAAGCCTATAAATAAGGCATGATGTAATACTATATAAGCTAATCATTAGATCAATTTGTTAGAGGTTGTCGATCATGTAGATGTAAGTTGAATTGACTGCAGGGTATGATGTCGATTATGTCTTAGGTGTAGACTAAGGTTAGACATATAACCTTTTATTCTAAATGAATAAGACAACAAGAAAGCAATACACTCAAGGAATGTTGGTTTTCCTGTTTGGGTTTTCAGGGTAAAATCTATGTGTATTGTGTGTTTTTTTTGTCATTTACTTTCTAGCTTAAATATATCTTCTTCTATTCTACTAGGTTTAGCGTGGAAGTATATTTCTTGACATATGGTATCATAGCTTGATTTGACAATCTTGGATCCGAGCTTAATTGTTATGACCCGAGGGGAGCATATATGGGGCTAAATGTATATGATATGACCCCAAGGGGGGCATATATGGGCCTAAATGTACATGTAATGCATAAATATATTTGTAATAAGGTCGGTCTAATGGTAAAGGGGCCTCATGTGCAAGTGTGAATAGGTATATATAGAGGTCATGTATTCAATATTGGAGGAGGTGAATTGTGATGTATGAAGGTATTTGGTTATTTGAAGGGGGTTGCCCTATTCTTTAAGGAGTTATTGTGTAACTTATCTATCTTGGAGTTGTGCTCCACGCTCACATTCTGTACTTGGTGTGTACTTTTGGTTTATTCTGATAATTTAAGAATTTGGATCTTTACATTTGGTATCAAAGCACCGATCTTGGGGTTTTTCTTCCTCAATACAATCATTTTGGAATTTTCTCTATAACTTTTTCTCTTAGCCACTTTAGAAGGAGAAAATTAGAGGTTATTCAGAGAAAATATCAAGGTTGTTATGGTAAAAAATTCAGCTTATGGGGAATCATACTTTGGGAGATACACGATGTGGAAGATAGGGTATCTGACTAGTCTCAAACAAGTGTTATGGGTAAAACGTACACAACTTATTTCTAGAAGATCCAAATTCCATGAGAATAATTGCATTGGAAAGAGGATGACCTCTAGTATTTCTAGTACAATTTTTAGAATCAAATATCAAATATTGTGCGCGTGGCATGTTGCGCAAGTTTGCTCTCCTGAAAATGAAAAAAATCAACAAGGTGTGGGGAAGTTACCACAACTTCCACTTGGCACATCCAATTTTTCCCAGACTTATGGAATTGAACATAGGACATATCATAGGCTTACAAGTCAAAATTTTAGACTCAAAAGGGTCGAAATTGCAGAGATACATCAAAAGGAAGGTCGACTAGGAGGACATACTCCGAATCAGGGTTTTCAAAGGTATGCCACTTAAAACTATCATAAATTTTGATTGGGATGTCCGATTGAGCTGATTCAAAATCCGTTGGAAGGATAAAACATACAAGATGATATTGGAACAAGGATTATAATTATTTGAGACATTTATTCTTAATACATTGAGATTGGAAGTTAAGTATTGGGGTTAGATCTCAATTAAGAATCAATGACAATACCTAACTTTAGTGGAGATGAAGATAAAGATGAAATCAATCCCATGGAATGGTTGAGGATGGTAAAGGAGGATCATATGAGGAATGTGTTTATATTGAGAGGGGGGTGAATCAGTATCAAGTAGAATTTTAACACTTTCAAAAGATCAATCAGATTACTTGTTACAACTTTTACTTCAATCAGATTATGTATCCAATATATATCCAATGAACAATGAAGAATATCCAATGATAAATAAAGAGTAATAGAAGATATACACCATACACCATGTAAAATAAACTTATGTGAAGTAATCATGAATTATTGTTCAAAGGAAGTAATGACTTCCAAGGGAAGCTATAGCTTCCAAGTTAAAGGGAGGGATATGTTGAACACGATAGCCTAACTGAGAGGGGGGGGGGGAGGTGAATCAGTTAGATGAAATTTCTTTCTTTTCTTTCAAAAAGATTACTCAATGAACACAGATTATGCCTTTTACTATATGTCTTTCTACAAATCATTCAGATCAATTAATATGCACTCACATAAATAGACAATGACACAGAGATTTTCATGAGGAAACCCAAAAGGGAAAACCTCTTCTTCTTATGAATGAAAGGCAAGCTCCAACTTTTCTTTAAATTCTTATTTTATCTGAGCTACAACCCAGATGAGGCTGCTACCTCTATTTCTTCAACACCTACTGAATGGAAGCCACAACTCCCATATGTACAAGCACCAACTTGTACATGAGACTTTTATAGTCTCCCCTTGCTCCTCCCTACCACCTTGGAATCCTTCTCTGTCACTAAGAACTTGCAAACCAACTCTTTATCTTCTCTGTTAAAGATTAAGCATTCAAATCCTCTTTGTTTATATATTCATATCAGAATCCATTCTTGACCAAACCACTTAGATTTATCAATCTGTGCATATGTCTTCTCTCCTTAATCTTTTCTCTATCTTCATCATTTGTTCTCACTGTCCCTATATAATTTTATTTCAGTTCATCTTAATTTACATAAATGAATTTTAATTTTCTCCTCTATGTTTTTTTTCAGAGCTTCGGCTCTACCATAATTCCCCCTCGTATCACACACAATTTCACTCATATTATCCCTTTGCAATTAGAGTGTACACTAGAACCCTTAGGCTTCGAAGATTCAATTACAATAACTGAATAACTACCTTACAATGATCATCATTGGCCAAGGCATCAAGAAGAACAATATCCACACAATCAGTTTAAATATTTAATCAGCACCGTTCGATGAAAATATGTTTTTTTTTTTACTTTTCAGCATAGAATATCCCTCGAGCACTTTGGCAAGACACTTGTGCTAAACCATATGCCCATTGGTTGTGACCATAGGCTAATCGAAATGCGTTTCACATTTCACATTTTGGCAATCTTGTGTCAAAGGGTCTCGACACTCCAAGTTGCGATTCCCAAAATGGAGCATAGCTTCGTGCTAGCTCTTCCCTCTCACATGATCATCGGCGATAACCACTACCTATGCCAAAAATGCATTTCGCATTTCAACATTTCGGCGTTTCACATTTCGGCATTTCGACATTTCGCATTTTGGAATTTCAACATTTCACATTTCATCATTTAGACATTCCTGTGATGAAGTGTTTCGACACTCCAAGTCGCGATCCCCGATATCCGCTTTTCTCCGATCGACGACCCATGACCTTTCGTGATCAGACGGTCCTGATCTCATTGGGACTTTGTGTTTCACGATTTTGTGTATCACGATATCAGAGGTTGGAGCAACTCCTTTCTTTGACTTTCCAGTCAGCGAAAAATTGATATGTGACCACGTGTCCTGCCCGAAGATGGATGGTCCTCTCTCTTTCGAGATTTTATAAGCCCACTTCACCTTGCACTTTAAAGAACGTGCAGTTTCTCCTAGATCTGATGACGATCGGACCCTACGCTTGGATCTAACGCCCGAGATCTGTTCTCTTCTACTGCGCGCTCCTTCCTTTCTAAATTCCTGAGTTCTGAAGGAACTCTCAACTAACCACCATGTAGCTGCTTCTCTCGGTCTTATGGATTTAAGTTTTACATTAATGAAAAAACCAATCCCTGTGCAAACTGACCAACAAGATAAACCTCCAAGGGAAGATACAATCCTCCAAGATAAAGAGGGGTTTGAACCCTATATCCTTTCCCCTTCCTTCCACCCAAGAATATACAAAAGATAATAAGCCTCACATCAACATATCACTAATAATATCATCACCATATCATAACCATACTCAGAAACCTGAACTAGATGACAAGATGTGACTTGCTTTAAAAATTTCTCAAGCATTTTCTTATGTACGCTACCTATTATACTGTCAACATGCATACATGTACACAACCTATTATACTGTTATCCCATGTTGTATGCTACCTATTATAATGTTAGCCCGCGTACGCCTCATAAAACTAGGGTTTATGTGATTCCAAAACTTTCAAGCCTTACAGACTTTGCCACCTTAGACTTGCTCCACGTTGAACTTCACACATACTCCTAACACAAATGTAGACCCAATTATGCTAGCTCCATCACACTTACTTGGATGATAAAATGATATGCCTTCAATGTGTATTTATACTTGTTGTGACACTTCCTTTTGACATTAGGGCCAGCCTATCACTTTCTCATTTTGTAATTCTTTTCTTTAATTATCTTCAAGGTTGACCTGTAAATTCACATGTTCATATTCAAAAAATCATTTCTCCTCAATCGTGAGGATCCATGTGATGTGCCACCTACCACCGAAAATAGAATGATGTATACTATCCATCTATGGGTGTTGTATCTGGATGTGGATTGTCCTTCATGTCTTCTTTTTTGATTTTTCATCTTTGGGAATCAAACATGAGAGTGTATCCTTGATCACACATTTTACTAACAATGAGGAGATTATGCTTCAAGTATTCTACCAATAGGACATTATTTGCTTATGATCTGTACTATTCCTTTTCCAAGTATTTTGGCAGATGAATCATCTCCAAATGCAACCTTTCCACCCTTTCTCTTCAAGTTGATGAATTTTTCTTGATCCTCGGTCATATGTGAAGAACATCCATTGTCTATGAACCATTCATCTTCTTCTTTACATTATTCAACGATTAATGCTTTTAGAAAAATTCATTGTTTGAAATCTCTTTCCTTCTCCATACTGTGGTTGGAATAGGGATATTTGGCATAGGAGCATATTCATTCATATATATGCAATCTCGTGCTTTGTGAGCAAGATTATTACATTTGTAGCATATGATATTTTGGTCCATCAGTGGATCGAATGGATTATAACTTTTGTTGACAAATCCACGAACATTTCCATATCTATTGTTTACACCATTCATGTTTCTTGCATAGTTGTTCCTTTCATTGATTCTGCAATTAATTTCCCTATGTCCAAAATTTTTGTGAGTATAACAATGACCAGGAAATAAATTTTGATACCTGGGACTTGTTGGCATATGGGTAGACCCAGGGTTCAACGCTACAATAACGCACCAACAAAACCCTAACTACTGACCCTTTCGGCAACACCTGTGAAGCAGATGAAATCTCACCCGAGGTAGAGGCAAGGGTGGTTGCAGGACTCCAGTGTCTGCAACCTTAGCTGGGACATAGATCTATGACTGTAAAACCTTAACAGGGCACTTAGCAGTTATAGTTCATCAATATCCAGTCTTAGTTTACAACGCAGTTAAACCCTAATCACAGAGCATCGCAGTATCAACCAGATATAGCATCTAGCAACACTTAGCATGACGATACATATCAGATCTAGCAGATTCAAGCACTAAGCACATTCACACAGGTCAGATCTATCATTTACTCTCGTTATTAAGCACAAAGCAACAACATATCTACCTATCATTCATCTATATCAAAGCACTAAGCAAGTAAATACATAAATACATCAATACATCACACAAAGCAGAGCAACACAACATGTACATGGTTCACCCCCACCCTGGGGATACACCCACCAACTCTTCGTCTTCTTTATTAACTTCTTTAATCAGTTACATGCACAGAGCCACAAAATCCCTACTCCGCAGAGGATAGGAGATATGCGCACCTCGCTAGATCCTCCTTCCCCAGGCTAGGTTACAACACTAATCCTCTTCTCAATCTCTTACACTCGCTTGGACTGAGCTCTGTAAGCTTCATACAATATGCACAAAAGCAATCTCCACTCAACACTTAGCACCTTCGATCACATAGATCGAACTTCAACACTTAGCACACTTAACTTAACACCTTGTATCACACAGATCAAACTTTAGCACTTAGCACACTTAACTTAGCACCTTCGATCACACAGATAGAACTCGTAGGTCCCAACTTACTTCGCCTAGCTACTTATTTATGCATTAAAAAATAGGCCTAAGCATGGGTAAACCCATGGGCCGACATTCCCATACTCGTTACATAATCCTGAATCCCAAAAAGGGCCCTAAACGGGGCCAAGATCCTGCAATCTCCGCTTCATCTTGCGCTCCGCCTTCGACAACTTGTCGAAGTCCCAAAAATAGGTTAAACCTGACCAAGGATCCTCAAAACTTGGTCAAGGGACAACATGCCCCAAACACTCACCTGTGACTCGTCCCAAGTCACTCTGATCTGGATAATTCTACCTCAAAAGCCTCGAGCTTGGCTCGAGCTTCTTTGACTTGTTGCTGTGCCATAGCCTCCTAGATAACAGCTTCGTTGACAAGCCCCTCTAGGCGCTTTTCTGCTGTAGTGATGAATTGCTCCAGTTCTTCTCCTCGTCCTTCAATCTCTGTGAATAGTTGGCAAGCCTCGTCCTATATAGGTTGGATCCTTTGAGTCACTTCCATGACTCTGCTCTGAATGTCATGGACCTACTTTTGAGCACTGTGCTGTTCTTTGGATCACTTCATTCTTTCAACAGCTGACAGGGGCTTCAACTGCGCCTGTATTATTTCTTCTTGATACTTCACCTCTTGGAGCTATGACTCCAATGTCTTTAGTTCTATATTTTCAGTGAGTCGCTCATACGTATGGGTACTGCGATCAATAAATTGCTTGCATTCCATGGCGAGGGCCTTTATTCTCTCAACTGTGCCTCAAGCAATTGCATCTCTTTGATCCCTCACATCCTGCAGAGTGTTGGGCACTACATGGAGCTCTAAGTATGCTATTCATTGCTGTACTTGTTGGATAGCTTCTGCAAGTTGTTCTACTTGATGTGTGACTCGGTATTTTGTTTGTGGCTCTAATCCTGTCACAGAGCAAAGTGCTTTGTTGATTGCTTCTTTGACTTTGAGTTTCTCTGCGAGCAACTGTTCCTTTTCTTGCTGCATCTGTGTTTTCTCCTCTTCCAATTTTTCCTGGAGAGCAACCTTCTCCTGCTCTGCAACTCAACATTGTTCTACGAGTACTCCTTGCACTTGCTTCAAGGCCTGGGTGGCTTGTTTTGTTTCTTCTTGTGCTCGATGAAGGTGAGCTTCGGTTGCATCTGCTAGTGGGCGGAGTTGGGATGGCTCATCTTTCGACTCTGGTTCTCCTGATGGAAGGGGTGCAGTGGACACTGCGTGACTGGACTGAAGGGCCTGCTGTACCCCTCAGAGTTCAACCTAAATTCTATTGTACATTTCCTCCTGTTTGGCTTCTTGTTTCTCCACAATTTCCTGGGGGCATCGTTTATGGATGCTATGATGAAGTCAAAATCATCGGTAGTGAGTATAGTGTGCATCTTGGTCACGACGGCTTTGGATTTCTTCCGGGAAGAAGGTTTAAGGGGAGAAACCTTCCTCTTCTTCAGGGGATCGGTCTCATCTCTAGGCGGTGTTACTTCGCCTTGTTTCTATTTAGCTTCTTTGCCATTTATCTCTTCCATATTTTCCCACCGTTTCCATGATATGGATGGATTACTTCGTTGGCAGTGCCAATTTAAATGCGGGATGTTTGATTTTAATTGTGAATTCAAAATTTAAATGGTTTCATCTACCGCCTCATGTTTTCCCTCAATATTATTGTTTAATTCGTTTTCATTTAGACGCAAGGTGATGGCAGAATATACAACAAGAGCCGACTGGATGTTATAGTGACGATTTCCTCTACTTGATACTAGCGCAAGTGTTGGGTAATTTCTTTAATTTGCCATTGTACACTGTAAATTCTCCGGATTCGCTTGATTTTCCATTGTAGGATAAGGAACAACTTGAAAGAATGGACTTGACTCCTTTCTTTGGTAGATCAGGAGCTGGCGGCCTGTGGGATCCATGGGACCGCAACAGTAGCAGCCTGTTCGATCTGTGGGTACCTGTTTCTCGAATCTCAAACGTCTTCGACTTCGGTAGCACCGTTGACTCCTCAGCCTTTTCCTTCTCACGGGACACACAGGCCATCACCAACACGAGTCTCGAGTGGAAGGAAACACTCGAAGCTCACGTTTTCACTGTGGATTTGCCTGGTAAGTCTGTTTTTCTTTGTTTTTATTTTCCTACATTTCGATTTGTAGTCCATCAATTAAATAACCGGCGGCTCCGTTGAATGTATGTGTGCATGGCTGAAGAAGGAAGAATTGAAAATCAAATTGGTAGATAAGGGTAGTCTGAGAATAAGTGGAGAAAGGCACAAATAAGATGTGCAGGACACCGACCAGTGCCATTGGGTGGAACGGTCCAACGAACGATTCATGAGGCAATTCCCACTGCCGAATAATGTGAATGCAGATGACATTTATGCAAAATTGGCATTTAGAGAACATTTTGATGCTCTTCTTTCCTTTTTAACATTTTAAAAAGTCAGTGTGGACTTTTTAACGCTAATTTTTTTGTTTTTTCAAAACTTTTTTAATAATTTACACAAATCAATATTCATAATTTAATTGTTTAAACCAATTAATATGTTACTTATTCATAATTTAAATTGTTAAAAAAATTAATAGGTTAATTCTTTAAATTATTTTATTTTTAAAATTAATTGATTTGTAAATTTTTAATAATTTACACAAATAAATATTCATAATTTAAATGTTTAAACAAATTAATATGTTCGTTATTTATAATTTAAATGTTTAAACAAATTAATATGCTAATTCTCTAAATTATTATTTTTTTAAATTAATTGATGTGTAATTTGAAAAAAATTAAAGGAAAAATTTGTATCGATGAATTTTTTGGGTGTCCTGAGAAATTAATACTTTGAGTATATAGGCTCAACTACATCCCAGCCCAAAATGACATATTTTGAACATATAGGCTCAATGACATCCTAAACAGACCTTAACCCTATAATGGGGATGACTACTTTCCAAAAAAAATGGCATATTAGGCTTTGGATTCTTTTTAATTCACTCTTAAATCATTTCAGTCTTACATTGGTAGAGGTTCATATTATTTTACCAAAGACCACCCTCTTTAACCACCCTCTCTAATCAACTTTCATGATGTGTTTGGATCTTCTTCGAACCCCATCCACTTTCACCCCATGGTTTGGATAACTTTTTCCAATAGATGACAACCCTATTAAAAAAAAAAAACATTTATTTTTTTGGGTGAATTTAGATTGTTCTAAGGGTTTTGTGATTCAAGGGTTTCTTGACTTTTTTGCATTATCCGCCATGCACTAAGAAAATGATTTCTTAGTGCAGGTGGATACGTGCACAATATCTCACATACATGCAATCGTTTATGCCCATTGCTGTATTGTACAACCATAAGGTATGTCCATTGTCCATCATCCGGTCTCCATCGCCGGGTCCATCCATTGTTTTCAGGTATATGTTTTGACTGCATTTTTTAGCTCTAGGATAGAAACCATACTCGGCTTTTACGGGGCATGGAACCTTTAATGGAGATATGCAAGTACTATTATGTTTAACTCTTATTGTTTAAGAATTTGAAAGATATTATATATGCTTTTCTGTGAAGGGAGTGAATTTGTTTGTGTGGGAATCAAGGAGGGTTGTAAACCGTCAAGTGTTTAAGATGCAAGATACTATCGATGCCATACTTGCAGGGAAGTGCGATTGCCATATGGGAGGGACCGACAACAACCAAAATAGAGAATGAGACACTCAACGAGATGGTGGCAGGTCTCTGGAGGATTAGAGCTTTAGAAGAGTATAACATGTTCATATTTATCAAGGTTTTAGAGATTTTCACCAAAAATGCACACGCTGTCCATCACCAAAAGTTTTAGATGCCATTGGCATATTTGTATAATTCTTGCTAGATGTAAAATTTTACAATTTAAACAATTATAAAATAAAAAATAAATAAAAAATTGAAATATAATGTGTGTGAGAGGGGAATTTTATATATGGTATGGATACCTGGTTATAATATTATATAAGGTACTGATAACCAATTATAATATTGTAAGTTCCTATAGAAGTAATTTAAAACAAATAAGTTATTAAATTTAATTTCAAATTATTTTCTTGGCCAAAAAACTAGGCTCAATTATTGCTTCATTGAGAAAAGAGAACCTTCTGATTTAATAATTATAAAATACTTTTTTATTTTGAAATAATTCTTGAATTGGAAACTTTGAAATCTTTTTACAATATTTTCAGGCGAAGAAAGGGATTTGAGGGTACACAACAATAAGAAACAAGAAAAACACAAAGAAATCCAAATTCAAAGGCAAAGAAATCCCACTTTACTGTCATCTACCTATATGATCAACCTCATCTTCTTGTTCGGCTTCAATAACATTCATTTCCATCGCCATCCAGCCGTAGATACACATTTCCATCGTTTTTCAGCCTTCCATCTCTCGGGGCAACTTTGTTTTAAAAAAATCACCATGTTAGTGTCCTATAAATAGATTGTTAGGATGTGAGTTAAAAATGTATGATAAGGTAAAGTCATGCTTTGGTCTCATAAAGACCATGGCATGACTTATCTTAGGTTATGAGTCAATGGGTTTGTGATTGATAAATTTGTTTGAGTAAGGTCATAAAATAAAGTTTGATTCATGAAACATACGGTCTTGATGCCAAAGATATGGGTTGTCATGTCACTAAAGAGTCATAATGAAAGATCATGAGGTCAATTCAAGTCAGTTAGAGTCAGTCTTGTCATGGTCTAAAGAATTTCATGAGCTCAAATCTATTGGAGTCACATGGCATCATCAAGCAAATCATATCGATGCACAAGTTGTTGCGCAACGTCCTAATGCCGTGCAATTGAGTATTATGGTATGACGAGGTATGATGGGTATAATTGGTGGTTTAATTTGGATTTATCATTCAAAATTTTCATCCTCCATGCGAAGAAACCCCCAGATACCACTTTCCTTCTCTACAAATTCGCAAGTCTCCCATCCAATCTTGTTGCGCATAGGCTACAGGGGATGCTGCTCACAACATTGCGCATCTTCAAACGACCTTGCTTCCACACTCTCCAACTATTGTTTCATATTCTTGGTTGAAGTTTGAAAGGAAAATATTTCTTATGAACCAAAAACTTCAAGCTTCACTTTAAATTCATGTCCCTTGCTACATCAAATTGAATATTGTTAATTTGTTGCTCATCTACAAACGATGCATTTTACACTGCACACAGTCCTTTTTCATTTTCATAGGGAATTGATAGATACCAACATCATGGCAAATCCAGAAGGCAGAAGAAGGAACACAAAGGGTGGTGATATCGTTAGAATTGAGCCTCGGGGTCTAAGGCTAGTGTTGAGTGCAGACCTATTTTGAGAAGGAAGGTTATTTTTGGCACATGCATATCGTTTGAGGAAAGGTCTAGTTTGGGAAAGACCTAATCTTGGAAAGAAGACCTAATTTTTGAACACGCACAATCGATGGAAAGAAAGCAACATGCAAAAAAAGAAGGAAAAACAACATGCAAAGAGGGAAAGCAACGTGGCACACAGGTAAACAATCCTAACCATGTTAGGGTTACGGTTTTTGATAAAGATTGTAACGACTATAAGCCTGCAAGATAGTATAAAATAAGAACCTAGGAGGTCTAGGTCGAGGGCTAGGTTTTGTTGTTCAAGAGTTTGATTATTGTAGTTGAGTTCAACTATTGTTGTAATAAGGTTGTAAAAGAGTCAAGTAAGGTAGATTTTGAGGGTTATATCATAGGATGAGGAGCTTGGTGTGATCTAGTCCACCTCACAGAGGTTATTGAACCTTTTCATGATTGCATGATTAGAGATGTAGCGCGCATGACGCCATATTTTGCAGAAACCCTAATAAAAGAGCAGAGAAGCCAAATCTTTGTGGACGTAGCCCAAAAGGGGGTGAACCACAGTAAAACATGTGTTACCTATGATATTTATTACATGTTTACTTTCTGTTAATGGTTATCTAATAGATTAATGGTGAATGAGATGTATTAGAGTGCATGCATGTGCCTAAAAGATGAATGAATCCTAGGAATAGTCAAATGAATAATTAGAGTAATACATGAAGAAGATCAAATACATTCCCAGATCCCCAGTCACTCCTAGACTGCAAGCACTTGAGAATTGCAGTCACCCATAAAGCTATCTTGAGTGAGACTACGCAGTGCACTCTCTGTGTTGTGTTGCCTTTTGGTTTACCAGGAGGGACGATATTTTTAGAGGGTTTTGTTGGACACTTGTTCAGATATGAACCTGGGTCAGCCCAAGAAGTAAAAGAGAGATATTAAACCAACATCTAGTGAATGCATATCGAACACTTAGAGCTTATTTTGAACAAGTGGGTTGTATCGGGTTTTGTGAAAAGATTCAGGGGTACAACATGCAGGTGGAAAAGGAGTTTGCATTGAGTTTTAATGGCACTGGGGCTAAGGTGGGAAACATCTAATTTCAAGTTTCTGAAGACACCATCGCTGCTGCAACAAAGATCCATACTCATGGAGAGAAATGGTTCAAAGTTATGTAATTGGATCTATCCTGCTATCATGAATGTTTGAAACTTGAATTTAGAAACACTGGGTTTGGAGCCACTATACCCAAAGAACTTCTACTAGAGAATCATATCGATTTGTTGAGGGTAATTCAAAGGTTCTTTACATGTGAAGGGAGATTCACTAGGGTTTACCAATATCATATCAGGATATTAATTCATTTCATTGGTAGGAAGCCCTTGAATCTTCTCTATTACCTTTTCAGAAGCATAGGGAAGATGGATGACATAGTACAAGTAAGGAAATATCAAGGAGAAACGAGCCTCTTCAATTTTTCTTTGACAAAGTTGTTGGCATTAGACGAGCTTAGAAAGAGGAATCAATGTTGGGAAGCTTTTGTAGAATCATCACAGATAGTAGTTGATTCTTTAAACAACTCTCAAAGCATGAGAGATACACCTTCATCAATAGCAAAGACCACCATATCTGTCCATGAAAGTTTTGTAAATAAAAGGGAAAAGGAAACTAAGGAACCCACAGTAAGTCAACAAGCTAAAAAGAAGGGGAAAAAGCTCCAATTTCTCCCAGAAGAGGTCACAACCCCTAGAAAACCAGTTACTAGGTCAACAACTAAAAGAATTCCTGAAATGCACTCATCACAAGCACTTGAGGAAGATCCAAAATCCTTCACAAAAATAGGTTGTCCTAGTGACAAAGACAACCTGATCATTGAGTTGCAAGAATAGTTAAGGAAAGCCCATTTTTTCATAGCACAGTTGTAGCATGAAAATAGGGAAATGAATAAAAGGGCTTTAAATAAGCCTCGAAGAAAGATATCTCAGTAAAGGGTGAAACATCAGTCCCTGCAACTCAAATAAGTTCTAAAACAAATGGTAAAGGGAAGGTAGTAGAGCAGAGTTCAAAAGTGAAAGAAATACCTAAACTTATTGTTCCTTTGACTAGATCCTCAACCAAGAAGTTGAAAACTCAGGAGGAACCTCCAACAAAAATTCATCCAACAGAAAGGAAGAGTGATATGGGTCAACATACTTTCAAGATATTAAGGAAACAACTAAGAGAAGCACATGATATGATAATCCAACAAAGGGAGGAGAATAGAAGAGTAAATATGGCATGTAAAGAACTCCTTGATGATTGTGAGCCTGCAATAGAAAATGCCATATTCATGGTAAAAAGAAACTTGCCTCTGCATAAACAACTGAAAAACATATATAGACAAAATCTAACTTTGATAAAGGAGAATAGAGCCTTCAAACAAAACTTGCAGCAGTTGGAGACAGATAATAAGGGGAAGGGCAAGCTTGATTTGCTTGCTGAAGCAACATAAATTTAATTCCCTAGAGATGGATTCATCAATTTTGCCTCTTTTGACTATGCGCAACAGAAAACCCAAATTTTGATTATCAAAATCCACTAAGTATTTGGATGGAATTCTTATGCACAATGTTATTTTGTTTGATGGATCATTATACATGATCATTTTGTTTCCCTGCTACGCATTGGAGATTTACGTTTTGACCTGTAAATGACAAATTTATAGTTGTGCAGCAGGCACGATGCGCAACTATAACCGTCTAATTTGAAGCAGTTGTATCAGGTTCTTTGTCAAATTTTGGAATGGGAAATATCAGAGTGAAAATGAGATAAACATTGAGTGCATCAACTTAAATAATTTGTTAGTCAGGAAGTGAAGTGAGCTCTTCATGACAATTTACATGTATCAAGGATTTAAGGTTTGAGAGGAAAACGTGTTTTTTGAAGAAAAGAAAGGGTTCTTAGGCACCCTACCATGATTTTGAGTTTTTTATTACCATCAACCATCACCATCAATCAATCCAGGTCAGGAAAAGAAAGAAAATTACAAGAAAATTAGCCATTGTGCAACTGGGCTGCATTTCTATTGAAGGTTGTTGTTACACAACAACCATACTGCACAACTGTGACAAAGTTACTAGAACACCTCCAAATAAGCCTGGATGAGTCAACAATGTGTGCCAGCATGTCCACATCAAATGCAAGGGCTAAGAGCACCATATTAGGGACTCAAGGGTTGATTTTCATCAGGTTGTTATGTGAAATTAATGAGTCAAGTTTTCCTCCTTCTTCTTAGTTGCTTGTTTAGATTTTGTAGCCAAATATATTCTAATTGTTAACATTATCATAGGATAACAATTGAATTCGAATTTTGGCAGCATATGAAGACACTTTTGTATATATTCTATGAAGCTATGAAAGTAAAAGGTTGGCAAGTGTGTAAGGAAGAGACTATTGAATACATTTGGTAATTCTCTCCGATATTAATGAAAATTGCTATATCAGAAGTCCCTGAAATTTGACTCCACAGATATATGTGATTGTGTTGTTTTATGCATGTGATCTTACATTCTTTGTCTTCTAGTTTAGATACATATATGTGATATGGCTTCTTATTTATGTTAATGTGAACTATATGTATCATAATTCATCTGCATATGATGCTCTATTGCATGTAATTTCAGTTGTCTTTCTACCATAATAACCTTGGGATTCATCCTTGTTAGATGCCCTAAGAGGTTATTTTTTTTTCTGTGATATTCTATCTACAACAATATATAATTGGCCTAAAGTAGTTCTTTCTATGTTGCCTGTTATTAGTCACTTTTCAATCCACCAAGTATCTAGTAAGCCTTCATTGATTTATGAACTTTCAATGACTCCATTGCCCAATGGACTTTCTATCCACATTGCCATCAACTCTATAAATTCAATTTTACCTTAAAGATCTATCCTTTGGACGAAATACCAAATCAATCATTTTAGTGATTGATTTGAAGAGAGAGAGCCCCCTCTAGGTTGGAAGGGCTAGCTTCCAACCTCAAGTTGGTTTGTGGTTACCTTTGTGTTTTTCCTCCTCAACCAAGGCAATTTACAAAGTGATAACATTTTGGCACCGTTGTCGGGGAGCGAAGGTGAAATATTCCCTAGGAGAACGATAAAATTTGCAAATCTGGTTCTCGAGGGTGACAGTGAATTAGACACAACTTTGGCTGAATTTTCACTCTAGCGACTCCAATTTTGAAGATCAGTTGTTGAAGATAAAGTTTTGTTAGAGAATCCTAGCTACTGAAAGGAAAAATAAAAAGTATCATCCAGATCTTAACCCTCTAGAAGTTGTTGATAATCCAGAAAAGATTATGCGCATTGATGACAAGAAAGCACCACAATCAAGTATTTTTCTGGATTGAGTTTCATCATTGCTTAAATATGGGGTAAAGGTTATTCAAGATTTGGATTTTGACATAAAATTTGAACAATATTTGTTTAGATATAAGTTAGAGTCAGATCTGTCCCAAATTCTTTTTGATGAGAAGAGATTCCTTTCTTTAATTGATTTTTCCGTACAGTCATCAGTTAGTCCTTTAAAAAGTCCTGCATTGATTTTATCTAACACAGTGGTTAGTAGCCCTAAGTTTTCATCATCTAGTCTACCTTCTCCTTCAATTCCTCCTAAAATCATGGTAGCCAGATTTGCCTCGTTTGCTCTCCTTACTGCACTTTATGACCTACCACAAAATTATGCACAAAGAATTAAACCGTTTGATGCAGAAGGAGACATAACAACTCAACAACATTTAGTCAGGTTCACTAATTTGATAAATCTTGAAGAAGTAGACTATGAAGATGTTAATATGAGGTTATTTGCACAAAGTTTTTCATGAGAAGTCAGAAAATGGTTTAAGGCTCTCCCAGAAACTAAGCATCCTAGAATGAGGGCCTATAGGAATTTAGTCTTGGATTTGCTTGAATTTTTTTTTGAATATAACATTTCAATGGTGCCAAGTGAAAAAAATCTGATTGTAGATGCTCTTGCCACATCAACAAGTGTTTTAAAGATCCTAATTTATCCCAACAAGAAATATGAAATTGAGGTCAAGAACAGGCCAACCATTCCATATGATGTTCAATACTGGCAAGTATTTGAAGATGACAAGCAAATTATTAGATTTCTACAGATGGAAGAAGAGTATGAATATGTCCAAATTGATGAAGAATTTTTTTATGATAAAGATGAAGATGCAAATGTTGTCCTAGTTTCAGATGAGTATGTAAATCAAATATCAGGAAGAGATATTATTCAATTGAAGAACAATGCAATTCCCAAAGGTCTTGTGCCTATTGAAAAAATGTTTGATTATAATGATGTGGCTAAAAATCCTAGGGTAACTCCAAATGAAGTTGAGGTTGATGACTTTAATATAGGGACTGATAAAGAACCTAAATTTGTTAATTTGTCTAACTCCTTGTCCCTTGAGAACATAGAGAAATATCTTGAATTGATGAAGCAATTTTTTGATGTGTTTGCCTGGAGTTATGAAGATATGAAAGTATATGATAAAAGAATCATTCAACACACAATACCAATTAAATAAGATCAAAAAACTTTTTGACAAAAGTTGAGAATAATCAATCAACTCTTGTTTCCACTCATTGAGAAAGAGGTAATGAAGTTGTTTGATGCCAAAATAATTGTTTGTTTGAGATTCTCCAAATGGCTAGCTAACCTTGTGTATGTCAGAAAGAAAAATGGAGAAATAAGGCTTTGCATAGATTTTAGGAGTTTGAACATATTTTCTCTTAAAGACAATTATCCCTTGCCGAAGATGGATCACATCTTGCAAACGATTTTAGGCTCTCGGAGAATCTCAATGTTGGATGGGTTTTCTGGATATAACCTAATCATGGTGCACCCAAATGACCAAGAGAAGACAACATTTACAACCCCATGGGGCACCTTCATGTATTCTAAAATGCCCTTCAGACTCATGAATGCAGGGGAAAATTTTCAGAGGGCCATGGAAATAACATTTGCTGAGGAGAAATATAAGTTCATTGTCATTTACTTAGATGGTATAATTGTGTATTCAAATTCTGACAGTGAATATTTGCAGCATTTGAAGCAAGTTTTTGAGAAGTGAAAAAAAAATGGGATCTCTCTTAATCCAAAAAAGTCAAATTTTGCTGTGAGGGAAGGAAAACTGTTGGGAAATATAATTTCAAGGAAAGGTATCAAAATTGACCCTAAAAGAGTGGCTGCAATACGAAAAATCAGTATTCCAAGGAGCAAAAAAGAGGTACAATTTTTTTTGGGTAGGATAAATTTTTTAAGAAGATTTATTCCTAATCTAGCTGAACTAATAAAGCATATCACAAGTATGTTGAGGAAAGGCATTGAAATAAGACGGACAAAAGATGCAAAGCATTCTTTTGAAGAGGCGAAGGTAGCTTTGACTAAAGCTCCTATTTTGGTTAGCCCATATTTTTGAAGAGATTTATTATTTTTTCCTTTGCTTCAGAGCACACTATAGGAAGGGTATTAATGCAGAAAAACAATCAGAGCTAGGAACAACCTATTGCTTTTTTCAGTAAGTCTTTGATAGATTCCACTCTTAAGTACAATATTATGGAGAAGTGGGCATATACCTTAGTAAAGGCTTTGAAAGAGTTTAGAATGTATATTTTACACTCTCATATTCTTGCATATGTTCCTAACAGTGTTATAAAGGACATCTTGACTCAACCTGATCCCGAGGGAAAGAGAGGTAAGTGGATTGCAACCATGTTGGAATATGACTTGGAGATTAAACCTACAAAACTAATTAAAGGACAAGGTATTTCTCAAATGATGACACAATCTAATTTCTGTAAATTCTAATCTTGTACAATGTCTACTATAAACAAATATTCAGAAAAGAACAGAAAAGATACAATGGCAAATACAAACATTACACAGAGATTTTTCCCTTGGAAACCTAAACCAGGAAAACCAACATATATTATATTCATTCATTGTGTTACATTGTTTACAATACAATATACATATAGGAGCCATCGACATCCAAAACCCTAACCCAATGACCTGGATTAGTCCAAAACTCTAATTCCTTAACCGGAAATAGAAAACCATCGACAAAAACTATGTGCCAAAAAAACCACCTAAATACATGACATGTTTCCTGATGTAGAATTTTTTTTTCCAGGGGCGCTACCCTCGGATCACCCCGAGGGGGGGCCTAGCGTACAGAGAATATAACACATATAACACAAAATATAACACATACCCAACATTCTCCCACTTGTTGTTTTCTTTGCATACAGGGGGTTACAGGGTAACATGGTTACATAGTAAAAAATCCAGGACAACAATGCCCATGGATCCTCTACACCAAGAGAACTTCTTAGTGCTCACATATTTTTTTAATGAGTCTGCAACATTCTTCAAAGTGTCCAACTTCATCAATGATACTTTCTTTTCTTCAATCATGTCTCTCACAAAGTGATATTGAACATCAATGTGCTTTGTCTTTGAATGATAAGCAGGGTTCTTCGCCAGAAAAATTGCACTNNNACTGTCACACTCTATCCTTACAACTTATTGTACTAGCCCAATATTTGAACACAATCTTTGTAACCATAATGCTTCCTTACTTGCATGAGTGGTTGCCATGTATTCAGATTTTGTAGTTGAAAGTGCCACTACAACCTGTCTTTTGCTCACCCAACTTATTGCTCCTCCAAACAGGTTAAACACATACCCACTTGTAGATCTCATACAATCCAAATCTCCAGCCCAGTCTGCATCCAAAAATCCATGTATATCGACCACTCTGTCCAATCCCAGTCTTCCTTCGTAGCAAAATCCATAGCTAGCAGTGCCACGCAAATACCTGAAAACCCTTTTTACTGTTGTCCAATGCTCCTTCCCTGGTTTTGACATATACCTGCTCAAAACTCCCACTGCATGTGCAATGTTCGATCTAGTACAGACCATTGCATACATCAAACTTCCAACTACACTCGCATATGGAACATGAGACATGTCCTCCTCTTCTTCATGTGTTTTGGGACACTGATCCACAGATAACTTTACACCAACAGGAATAGGAACCTTGATCGGTTTACATTCCTGCATATTAAACCTCTGCAATATTGTCTTGACATATTTTCTCTGATTTAACCAGAGTTTCCTCTTTTTTCGATCTCTTTTAATTTCCATGCCCAAAATGAAATTTGAAGCACCAAGATCCTTCATGTCGAATTTAGAGGACAACTGAGTTTTCACATCCTGGATAATCTCCTTGTTGTTTCCTATTAGCAACATGTCATCCACATACAAGACCAAATAAATCAAATGATCACCAATTAATTTAGAATACACATAGTGATCCTATTTGCTTCTTGTGAAGCCAAGTCCCAACATATAAGTATCAATTTTTTGATACTACATCCTTCTTGTGAAGCCAAGTCCCAGCATATAAGTATCAATTTTTTGATACCAGCTCCTTCTTTCCTTTCATAGCATAACCTTCTAGTTGCTTCATAAAGATTTCTTCTTCCAGATCCCCATGCAAGAATGTTGTCTTCACATCCATCTGCTCTACTTCAAAATCAAATGCAAGAGCAACATATAACATAAATATTATAGAGGTTAACTTGGCAACAAGAGAAAAAATCTCACCAAAATCAATTCCCTCAACTTGGGAATAACCCTTTGCTACTAACTGAGCTTTGTATTTCTCCACTTTTCCTTCTGCATTCAACTTCTTTTTAAATACCCATTTGCTGCCAATGGGCTTTCTTTTAGTTAGCAACTCCACTAGATCCCAAGCCTCATTTTTATCCAAAGATGCCATTTCTTCTTCCATGGCTCTTTTCTAGAGATTTCCATCCTCTGAATCCACTGCCTCCCTGACAGTTCTAGGATCATCATCAGTAATAGACAAAGAAAAATTTGAATGAAAATTAGATGGACTATACCTTTCCGGTAGCCTTCTTTCTCGATCTGATCTCCTCAATATTGGAGTATGAGGATCTTTTTCTTCTGATTCATGTTCTTTTGTAGAGTCTTCTTCATCATCCTTTAAATCAAACTCTATCTTCTCTGGTTCTTCCTTACTTGGTAGGACTTCCCGTTTAACAACATCCTTCATTTCTCTAAATACCACATCTCGACTATACACTACCGTCTTAGTTTTTGGGTTCCAAAGCTTATAACCTTTGAGACCATCTTTATATCCAATAAAGATACATTTTTCAGCCTTCTTATCCAGCTTACTCCTATTTTCCTTTGGAACATGAACATATGCATCGCAGCCAAATACCTTAATTTGTGTGAGAGAAGGTTCCTTACCAATCCATACCTCTTGTGGAGTCTTGTCACCCAATGCTGATGAGGGTGATCTGTTGACCGGATAACATGCAATACCCACTACCTCTGCCCATAATTCTTGCCCTAACCCGACACCACTGAGCATGCACCTTGCTTTTTCCATCAGCGTCCTGTTTATCCTTTTTGCAACTCCATTCCGCTGAGGTGTATATGGAGTAGTCTTCTGCCTTGCTATACCACACTTCTCACATAATTCTTCAAATTCATTCCCACAGAACTCTCTGCCATTATCTGTTCTCAACACCTTACTTCTTTTCTCTGTTTGATTCTCAACAAGAGCCTTCAACTCTTTAAACCTGTCAAAGACTTCAAATTTCTTCCTGAGGAAATATATCCAAGTTTTCCTCGAGAAGTCATCTATAAATGAGACATAGTACATAGATTTTCCCAATGATGGGACTGACACAGGTCCAAAAACATCACTGTGAACTAGTTGTAAAATTCCTTCTGCCCTCGTTGCACTAGAGGGGAATCTTACCCGATTATGCTTCCCATATAGACAATGTTCACAGAAATCAAAATCCAGAGATCAGTTAGACATATCTTCAACCATACCTTTACCGTGTAGTAGTCAAAGACCCTTCTCTCCGATATGCCCTAGTCTTTGATGTCACAACATAACCTTTTCTCCAGAGACTGTAGGAGTTCTTTCTTCTTCAACTCCAATATAAGGAACAATGGAGCTATTACACCGATCACTAATAGTGCTTCCTAGCAGCTTATACAGAGTTCCAAACCAAACTCCCTTCATCAACACCATTGCTCCTCGAACCATCTTGCAAGTTCCCTTTTCAAAAATTGTTTTTACCCCTACATCTTCCATTTTGCTTACATAAATCAAATTTCTGGCCATACCTGGGATGTGTAGAACACCATGCAATTTTCTAATCCTTCCATCTATGAGTCTCAAATTGACCCTTCCTCTTCCTATGATTCTGGTTGTCGAATCATTACCTAAGAAAACATTACCTCCATCATACTTTTCATATTCGCAGAACCACTCCCTGTGGGGAGTCATATGAAAGGGTGCACCAGAGTCAATCAACCATGCCTCATGATTTGCATGTGTGCTTGAAGAGGCCAAGTACACATCCCCTCCTTCTTCCTTGGAGGTATTTTCTTCTATAGAAGAAGATTATTCAGATCCATTCTTTTTCTCAACTTTGGATCTACACTGCTTCTTGCAATTCCCTTCTTTTCCACACCTTCAACACACCCTTACAAATTTTCCAGAAGATTTAGATCTACCCTTAGACTTAGATCTCCCACTTGAGAAATTAGATCTATTTCTTTCCTGGGAGCATCCTCTTGCAAATAATGTGTCTGTGCTATGTCCTTCCATATTCTTTCATCTCATCTCCTCTGACAACAAGGATGAGACCACTTCTTCAAACTTCAAAGAAGTTGTATTACTACCTATGGCCACAACCAGACTATCCCACGAGT
>ML778845.1:568665-588208 GCA_009831015.1 Picea engelmannii
CCCCCCCCCCCCCTCCTCTAACCTCCCTGCGCACCCGACGCATACGCTTAGACACTACTACTCATGCAAAGAATATAACACATACCCAACAATTTTGAGTTATTGGGAATAAATTTTATTGTTGATCTTTCATAGGACGTAGAAGAAGAAATCCCTCCTCAGGTAAGCCAAAAAATTTTGGACTCATCCTGGTATAGTGACATTATCTTTGTTTTACAAAATTTGTAGGCCCCTCCTGAATTGAAAAAAACCAAAGCCATATTTTTAAAACAAAATGCAACAAAGTTTTGTGTACTTAATGGTTCCCTCTATTGGAAATACCCTGGTGGAGTGTTATTGAAATGTCTTCTAGAGGATGAAGCTCAACAAACCACGAAGGAGTTCCATAAGGGTGACTGTGGAGGTCATCATTACTGGAAATAAACAATTAATAAAATTTTGAGATTAGGGTTTTACTGGCCTACTATATTTGATGATGTGTATAAATAGGTTTCCACTTGTCACGAGTGTCTGATTTTTGAAGGGAAAAGAAAGTTGTTGCCTTTGCCATTGAAGCCCATTTCTATAGAAGCTCGTTTCCATCAATGGGGCTTGGATTTTATAGGAGAAGTGTATCCTTCAACATCAACTCAACATAGATGGATTTTAACAACCACAAACTATTTTACAAAGTGAATAGAAGTTGTACCTACTCGTCAAGAAACTGATTCAGTCATCATTTAGTTTTTGGAAAGTAACATACTCTCAAGGTTTGGTTGTTTAGGAAGGATTATTACTAATAATGTTGTTGCTTTTAAGTCTAAAAAACTAGTTAAATTATACATTGATTATGGTATCATGCTTATCCACTCAACATCCTACTACCCACAAGGTAATGGTTTGGTTGAATCATCTAACAAGAGTATGATCAGGATCATCAAAAAGTTACTACAAGAGAATAAGAAATCTTGGCACAAGAAGCTAATTTTTGCAATTTGGGAAAATAAGGTAAGTACAAAGAAGTCTATTGGCACATCTCCATTCCAGCTTGTTTATGGTGCAGAGGTAGTTTTTTCTAATTCACTTGGGTTTACAGTCATGAAGCTATTGCAAGAGGTAGATGTTTAACCTAACAATATTCAGAGGAGGATAAGTCAATTAGTTCATGTCCATCAGATGAGAGAAGATGTTTTCAAGAATGCTCAATTATATGAAGACAAAATGAAGAAAGTGTTTGACAGAAGAACCAAGGCTGGTGATTTTTAGATTAATGATTTGGTGTTAAAATGGGATGCAAGGAATGAAGACAAGGGAAAACATGCTAAATTTGAAAATCTCTAGAAGGGGCCATAGAAGGTTGCATCATATCATGGGATAAATTCATTTTTGTTACAAGAGCTTAATGGAGAATACGTCAATGGAGGACCTGTTAATGGTAGGTTTCTCAAACATTATTCTACTTAAAGCAATTTGATTTTCCACTTCATTGTAAATATCCATTTCTTTAGTATTGCAGGTTTGGGTAGCACTCAACAAAATTTGAAGCCCAAAGAGAAGGCCCTAATATTTGTTGAGTATTACTAAGTGTGTTTTGTGATCATATGTAAAAGGTAAAGTCAATTTTGAGTCATTTTAGTCAGTCAATAAAGAGCCCAACGGATTAGGCTACTAGTCTGCTTGTTCTTTGGCATCTCACAGGGAGGATGCCATCCCCATTGGAGTCATTATTAATTTCCTATAAATAGGTTGTTAGGATGTGAGTTAAAAATGTGTGATAGGGTAAAGTCATGCTTTCGTCTCATAAAGACCATGGAATGACTTCTCTTAGGTTATTATTCAATAGGTTTGTGATTGATAATTTTTTTTGAGTAGTAAGGTCATAAAATAAAGTTTGAGTCATGAAACATATGGTCTTGATGCCAAAGATATGGGTTGTCATGTCACTAAAGAGTCATAATGAAAGATTATGAGGTCAATTCAAGCCAGTTAGAGTCAGTCTTGTCATTGTTCAAAGAATTTCATGAGCTCAAATCTGTTGGAGGCATGTGGCATCATCAAGAAAATTATAACACTACACAAGTTGTTGCACAACGTCCTAATGCTGCACAATTGAGTATTAAGGTACGCCGAGGTATGATGGGTATAATGGGTGGTTTAATTTGTCTTTATCATTCAAAATTTTCATCCTCCATGCAAAGAAACCCCTACTGATCAATTTCCTTCTCTGCAAATTTGCAAATCTCCCATCCAAGCTTGTTGCGCACAGGCTGCAGGGGACGTTGCTCACAGCGCTATGCATCTTCAACCGACCTTGCTTCCACACTCTCCAACTATTGTTTCAGATTCTTGGTTGAAGTTTGAAAGGAAAACATTTCTTATGAACTAAAAACTTCAAGCTTCACTTTAAATTCATGTCCCTTGCTACATTGAATTGAATTTTGCTAATTTGTTGTGCATCTGCAAATGTTGTGTTTTACACTGTGCACAGTCCTTATTTTTCATTTTCACGGGGAATTGATAGATACCAACATCATGGAAACTGGAGAAGGCAGAAGAAGGAACAAAAAGGGTGGTGATATCGTTATATTTGATCCTCGGGGTCTAAGTCTAGTGAATGCATATCCAACAATTAGAGCTTCTTTTGAACAAGTGGGTTGTATCAGGTTTTGTGAAAAGATTCAAGTGTACAACATGCAGGTGGAAAACGAGTTTGCATTGAGTTTTAATGGAATTGGGGCTAAGGTAGGAAACATACAGTTTCAGGTTTCTGAAGACACCATCATTGTTGCAACATAGATCCCTGCTCACGGAGAAAAATGGTTCAAAGGTATGTAATTTGTAATACCCCTAGGATGAACCCCAATTGTAAATGTAAATGTAAATATGCTTATAGGCTGGTGAGCCAGGTTATTATAGGCTAGAATGATTATAGGATTATTAGTCCAGGGAGATTGGATGCTAAAGGCCATCATTCCTATATTGTAATTGTAAATCATACCCATATTATTAATTAAGTACATGTTATAAGAAAAATATGTCCATTGGGACAGATCCAACCTATCCGGCTATGAAGCGGGTTACAACCTCTTTGATAGCTCGACACGAGGTAGAGACTACCTGTACCTCAGATGGTCCTTCGTCCGAGGCGGTAATGAAGGGGAAACAAGAGAGGCGAAAGACTTACAAGAAGTCTTTCTTAGGACCACCAACCCTAGGTGTTGTCCTCCCTCAGCTTCATGGATGGCCAAAATAGTCTTGGGGGGTGAAAATTATGGGAAATGGGATGAAAATAAGTGATTTTTAGGACAACAAACTAAACAAAGAGAACAATGAGTTGTTTGCTCCTTTAAAACCTTGGAAAATGACCCAGAATGGGTTCCTAGGAAAAATTGGGGTCCTGGACAATAGACTAGTGGATGCCTCAAGTGGAAAAGATAAAAATAAGGGTGAAATGTGAGTTTAAAAGCTACATCCAAGTCCTTTGAGATGGTTGTAAATTGCGAACAAAAATTTGTTCAAAGCTTTTAAGGCAGGGAAACAAGCCCATAAGGGATTGGTACCCCCCGGGGTGACTCGAGAAATAATCCCAGAAGATTGTCAAATCAAAAGGGGGTTGTAAATGAAAATGGACATCCCTTTTACAAGCTGTTACAACTATGTTTGGGAGAATATTTACTGCTGCAATTTATGTTTGTGGATGAAGGGTGGACTGGCAAAAGGATTGACTTTAAATGTATTTTATTGGTGAATTTTTAGTTATTAACATATGCCTTGGCCACCACATTGTTTTGAAGGTTATGCCAATTAGGAAAACACATCCCGAAATTGTACCAACCAGAATAAGAAGAGTAGTCTTATCAGACCATGGTGGTTAGGTTGAAGAGTGATCCATGTAGTTTAAATAAGCATGGATTAGCCACTTATCGTCACTCACGCTTTCGGGCTCTTAAAGCCAATTGGATGGAAGAAGGATACCTACGAAAAGGAAGAGACCCAGGACTTCCCTAAAGGGATTTTTAGCTGAGCTTACCCAAGCATAGTAGTATTCCAACCAAGATGAGCTATTCAACTCTTTAACCATGTGGTACTAAGGAAAGACCACTCGATTTATACTAACTAGACAACTTCTGAGGGGCTCCTGATGAAGACTCCTTGGATTTGACACTTAGTATTCTATGAAATTGAAATTATTTGAAATAAAGGACCAAGCCATCCATGTGGCGAGGTCACGTCTTTGATTTCACAAGCGTGCCTCGTGGTCAATGAATTGAAATCTATCTAAAACTTTATACAAAAACAAGTAAATAAGTATGTGACATATATGTCACGGCTAAATAATATGTGTACACGTATATCTTAATAGTATAGGTTTTGTTTTGAGTGTGTATGGGGCATACCCCTTCTTTGTTTTCAACTGTTTTAGGTTTTTTTGAATGTTTTTAGCTTGCTGATTTTTGCATCGCCCCTTTAGGGGCAGCCACATGTAGATTAGTGTACGAGGAAATATACGATAAAAAATGACAAAATTAACTAATTACAAGTAAACAATTATACCATTCAACCAAAAGGAATGGGTTGAATCTCTTTGCGAGCGGCAAGGTCGCCATATGCATGAAAGCCATAATTGATTCCTTGTATGGGGATTGGAAGTTTACTTATTGAAATTCGAAATAGTGATGGTATTTACGAAGGTACAAATCAGATTTTTATAAACATAAATTTACAAGTAAACTACTCAAACTATCTACACAAGCAAAGCATATCAACATGGGTATATGTGCCAAAAAATTTAGAATGAGTGCTAGTGAATATAAGGTGAATATGAGAATGATTGGGTGGATTTACCGATCAGATTTGATGTTTTTTCTTCACTGTCCTGCTGGCCCCTTTGTCTCAAACAGATCTTTAGATGGTCCCCAACCACTTAGGAGAAGCATACTAGGTGACCAGATTGTATCCTTGCATGCAAACACCAAAATTTTAGTTATTTTATATGCAAAAACTAAATTAAATGAAACATAAATTTACACATGAAAGATAGATAACAATGAACTAAGATGGTTGTCTCGGGGATAGGAATTGAACAAAATGGTCAATTTTCCTGTTTGGGACAACAAGTTTAATAGTAGGAAAACATAACCGAAATGTACATGAACGAGATAAGGAAGTAAACAAGCACTCACAACCAGTTAAGAGGCTTATTTAAGGGCTATCCTGAGGGGCCCTAGGACTCCCGACCACTAACTAAGGCTGAAAACAGTTGAATACTTCATAAAATATGCACTAAAACACATCAAACAAGTTAAACGGAGCTGTTAGAAAATGAAAGCAAGTAAGTTAAACCCAAGGAAGCAACAACAAACACCTAGCTAACCAATCCCTCCCAGAGATAGCTAACATAGCAAGTATTTACTTCTACTCCTCAACCCTTAACCAAAAAGTGACATGTCCAACAACTAAAATTTAACAAGTATCACACACACAAAGACCTTTGGAAAATTTCAGCAGAGTTTTTTTTTTTTTGACAATAACAGATAATGGATTTTTAATTATAGAAAAGCAGTGGCGAAGCCACTGGTGCTTGTTAGCACTAATTCCTGCAAGTCATGAGCGCCGAGTGAAACACACAGAAGAAGTCCATTTCGGGCCTAAAATCAAGTGAGCGGGCATTTTGCTTTCAACGGCGAGGATCCACAGATGGAGCAGACCGACGATCATCAGGTAAGTCTGAGTCGAAGAGTTGCATAAGGTCTGGTGCACGAGCTCATCTTTCATGGACAAAATCATGAAATGATGAGCCATTTTGGCATTTTGACTACCGGAACTTCAAATGACACGTGGTCTCTCTCTTCCACTGCGTTTCAAAATCCTGAAACGCGAAATGTGAAAAAGCGCCCAGGAGCCATTTCGACATTTCGGCTACCGGGACATCAAAGGACACAGGGTCTCCCTTTATGTTTTTAGTCTCGACCACCCTCCACGGAAGAAGCAGTTAATGAATATTGAGCAGGTGGTTGAGAGCTCAACTCAACTCATAAATGGAGGGCGTGGAAAAGGCCTGGAGCAATTGGCCTGTGGTACCCTTGTATGCAGGTTCCCCTGCAAGAGCCATGCTGAGATAAGGTGGCGTCTGACGAAGGAGTTATGTCCAGGTTTGACTGAGGAGCCTGGACACGCTAATTTGGACTTTAATGTCTCAGCTACCTTCCTACTGCGAAGGTGACAAATTGCCCTGAGTATATATACTCGGTTTTTGTATTTCTGTAAGGATGGATGGTAGAGCAGAGCTCCTTGGTTGTAATGTTTTAATGAAGCACTGGTTTTCCTGGTTATGTATCTGTATATGAAATTTCCTTGTTTAATGTAAGGCAACTCTCTTTTTCATCTTGTTTCGATCTCATACTAAAAGGGTTCATGATTGAATGATTCACATGAATCGTCATGACTGTATTATGATAAAGGATTTATTATAATTATGTTATGTCCTTTTAGTGTTTTTGCTTTTGAATATAAGAGGTTCTTGTGTTCAAAGTTTTCTTCTACAGGCTATTGGAAGCCTGATGCCTACAACAACCCTCCACATTTCCTCACATAAGTCTTCCTCCTACTCACCCTTATTACAACTTACTACCTGAAATTGAATCAAGACCTCATCTGCTTGTACATGTCTAGCCTAGTTTCTGAGTTAGAACGATATTGTTCCAAGTTTACTTCCATCCATCACCCTTTATCAACAAATCATGACATTTAAACTGATGGGCCTCAGGATTACTCCTGCCGCAATCCAGGAGTGACTTCTGACGCCAACATTTCTGGCATCATTTCCATGGACGAAGTTGAATATCTTCCCCAGGATTGAATGACATTGAGTCTTTGATTTTGAAGGTGCATCAGACATCAGAGACCTTGAAGATTGCTACTGTGCACCTGGCGACTCCACTGTTTCCACTTCACTATTTCAGTTGTGGCTACTTTTAGCACACCTGAAAAATGACCCAGAGGAGATTTTTAGAGAAGGCTTCAACATTTGCTTTCTCAGCTTGAGAAGTTTCCTGGGAGGACACAACATTAGGATATGGTCTCCGATGGTGAACAAAGACCAGACACATTCAAAGATGCACCAATTTCACCTGGCGACTCCATGATTCGAGGATCAGTCGACGACTCCACTAATTCGATATGGAAAATATCTTAGCTCAAAGGTTGGATTTCTATGACTTTTCCCAGATAGTTGGTTTTCCTAATCCACTGCCAGATAGAGATGAATGGGAAGATATCCTCCCTGAATTTCAAGCAAAAATTCCAGAGGTACCAACTAAGCATTTACTGGACTTTCATGAGGTTATTCATCGACTTAATATCATGCATGAAGATGTCCAGATTAATCTTTTTAAGTATTCATTAAAGGGAGTTGCTSTTGATTGGTGTCGATCTCTTCCCACTGCAAGCATCCATTCTTTGACAGGTTTTCATACAACTTTCAATTCATTTTGTAAAGATTACTTCCCAGCTGAGTGTTTGTATGAAAAATGTTGTGATGAGTTTTCTTTGCTTCATAAAGCCTCTACCGACCTTGAAGACCATGTTTGTGTTGAAGCTTTTACTGTGGAGGAAAGCGTTTTCTATGAAAATCTAGAGGCGTTGGATGATATTAATTATGTTAGCCCTAGCTCAGAAGCATCTGACATCATTTTAGATACATCTGTTCCTTTAGAGGTTCATAAACATCAACATGCCTCTTGTGAGAATTCTGAGTTTATAGAGCAGATGTTGTCTATAGTAGATGGCTCTCCTGGATATAGGGTTGAAGCAGATGTTCCTATCAGCCCAGCTTATGATGACAAAGACCTTCCAGTTTTTAAAGAAGAGATGGTTGTGGAAGAGGATTCTTCTATTTTCCTTCAAGAGGTTGCCCATGATATATTTTTACCTAGGATTAAAGAGAAAAATCTTATGTATGAACAACCAGAAGCAGCAGTTACCGCTGTCCCTGAAATGGATATTTTTGACAGTTATAGTGTCAATGGGATCACTATTCTAGAGATTGATCATAGAAATGAAGGGAAACCCTTTTTTGATGAATATTCTAGTGATGACGAGCAACAAGAATATTCTACATTTGATCACCATGAAGACACTGACCGACATGACAACAAGCAGAGCTTTCCCATGGTCCCTATTTATGATGATTATGAATCTGATCCTTGGGAGAGCCATGGAGAGGAGGAGGAGCCAAAGATGCAGTTTACAAAATGTGCAGAGCCGGTCAGCGAGCAACCACCACTTGAGATCAGTCAGCCTACATCAGCTATCCACCCACCTGTGCTTACCAGAGATATTCAACCACACGTGAACAACTGTGTAGCAAAGGAGGCTGCCTGTCGCCCATTTTTTGGAGTTTGCCACTAGTCCTATGAGCATGTGAAGGAATACATGGAGTTGTATTTCCTTCACAATTTGGAGCCGCCCTATTTCATCTCGACTTCAGCCTGTAAGGAGGAGTTGAAGAGCATAACTGTTCTGCTGTCACGGTTACACCATCTATTTGTGATCATCGACAGAAGGAAGGAGCTTCTATTCAGGAAGTTGCTTGATTGGCTATGGTGGAAGTTTGCTTTCACCTAGCCCCATGCAAAGGAATTTATTAGTTTAGGACTATACATAAATAAGCTCCTTGGATCATGTGTGTTTATATTTTATTTTCACTTATCGACATGTATTTTTAAGCAGGGTGTTTTGAGATCGACTCCATAGACCAACAAAAGGCAGCTGGAACTGCAGAAGGAGTTCTTAGAGCATCGTAGGAATGACTCTATCCCTCAAGTCATGAGCGCCGAGCGCAGCACACATTAGAAGTCCATTTCAGGCCTAAAATCAAGAGAGCGGTCATTTTGCTTTCAACGACGAGGATCCACAGATGGAGCAGACCGACGATCATTGGGTAAGTCTGAGTCACAGAGTTGCACAAGGTCTAGCGTGTGAGCTCATATTTTATGGCCAAAATCACGAAATGATGAGCCATTTCGGCATTTCAGTGACCTGGACTTCAAAGGACATGGGGTCTCTCTCTTCCACTGTGTTTCAAAATCCCAAAACGTGAAATGCAAAAAAGCGCCCAGGAGCCATTTCGGCATTTCGGCTACCAGGACTTCAAAGGACATGGGGTCTGTCTCTTCCACTGCATTTCAAAATCTCGAAATGTGAAATGCGAAAAAGCGCCCAGGAGCCATTTCGAGATTTCGGCTACCGGGACTTCAAAGGACATGGGGTGTCCCTTTATGTTTTCAGTCTCAGCCACCCTCCAGGGAAGAATCAGTTAATGAATATTGAGCAGGTGGTTGCGACCTCAGCTCAACTCATAAATGGAGGGCATGGAAAAGGCCTGGAGCAATCGGCTCGTGGTACCCTTGTATGCAGGTCCCTCTGCAAGAGCCATGCTGAGTTAAGGTGGCGTCTGATGAAGGAGTTCCATACAGGTTTGACTGAGGAGCCTGCACACGCTAATTTGGACTTTATTGTCTCAGCTACCTTCCTGCCGCGAAGGTGGAAAAATGCCCTGAGTATATATACATGGTTTTTGTATTTCTATAAGGATGGATGGTAGAGCAGAGCTCTCCGGCTGTAATGTTTTAATGAAGCACTGGTTTTCCTGGCTATGTATCTGTATATGAAATTTCCTTGTTTAATGTAAGGAAACTCTCTTTTTCATCTTGTTTCAATCTCATACTAAAAGGGTTCATGATTGAATGATTCACATGAATCGTCGTGATTGTATTATGATAAAGGATTTATTATAATTCTGTTATGTCCTTTTAGTGTTTTCAATTTTGAAGATAAGAGGTTCTTGTGTTCAAAGTTTTCTTCTACAGGCTGTTGGAAGCCTGATGCCTACATCAGCTCTCCACATTTCCTCACATAAGTCTTCCTCCTACTCACCCTTATGACAACTTACTGCTTGAAATTGAATCAAGACTTCATCTGCTTATGCATGTCTGGCCTAGTTTCTGAGTTAGAATGATATTGTTCCGAGTTTACTTCCATCCTTCACCCTTTATAAACAAATCGTGACATTTAAACTAATGGGCCTCAGGCTTACTCCTGCTGCAATCCAGGAGTGACTTCTAACGCCAACAGTGTTGTTACATATGGAGTGAGCCAAGATTGACAAAACGAATACAAGACCAAGAGGCTATACTCTCCTACCTGGTGATGGATTTTTAAATCTAAAAGATACGATATATGCAGAGGCTTCTATACAAAACGCCTTCCTCACAAAGTTATTTTCAGATCACCATTCCATGCCTTTGAACTACTGGCCAGATTTCTTTGGACCTCCCCCTTTGGACAGGTCTCGCTCATGCTTCCAATATTTATTCAGTTGTTCCAGTTTCTCTTCCAAATGGCTGACTCTGTCTTCCAATTCTTGCTTTGGGTCCTTGAATGCTTTGTGAAACTTTCCAATCTCCTCTGAAATCCCGAATTTAGTGGAGGTGATATTTGCTTCGAGCATTTCCAATCGCCTTCCTGCATCAATGTCTAGGTTATGGAGAAAGTCTAGTTGATTGTGTAGCAGGTGCTTGAGGTGTTGAAAGCTATCTTCCAACGATTTCAGTTGTTCCTCCGTCATGGGTTTGCTGCCAGAACTAGACGCCATCGCCTTCCTTGCTTCCCCTGGAGTGCTGCAGTTGTGCGCTCGTCTTCTGTCTCTGATCATTCTACCTCTGCGTGGGTGTATTACAAGCCTTCGTATGCTCCAGGGATGAGAAGGCCCTTCATTTCTTCTCCTTTTAACTGCAGTTTCCTCCAGATTCGCAATTCCCAATCGATTCGCGTGATTTAGGCGACATGGGTTTGCTGGAGTGATGGATTTTCCCTGGATTTTCAATGACCAAATGATGGATAAATCCCTCATTTATGACATTCACCTTGTCTTTGATTACCTTGGAATCTCCACTGTACCTCTGAACATGTGACTTATTGAATTTCCATCTCACATCTCAGTCATCTCCCGGTCGCTTCCCCCAGGCTTACGGTAGTTCCATTTACTTGCAAGATTCCGATGCGGTAGAAGGATCCTTTGTTAGCCTCTATGTCTGCTATTGCGTTAAGACTCCAGAGGACATGGTACAACTGATAAGTTCAGAAATTGCCGAGGAGGAGTTGGATTTTCGCCAGAATGTGCTGGAGTTTTGCATTTTTGACTCTTCTGCGGAGGATTAAGGCTTGGAGTATTAACTAGGAGTCCCTTATTATCACCAAGTCTTGGACATTGTGTTTAATATCTTGGTTTAGCCCTTACCAGAGGGCCAATGCTTCTGCTTTGTTGTTGGTTTCTATTCCAAGTCCCCAGGAAAAGCTGATTTCTGGACGTCCTGTGGGGCTTACCAGGACCCCTCCTGCACCTACCAAACCTGGATTTCCTTTAGAGGTCCCATCAAAGAACAACATATTCTTATTTTCCTTTATCTGCCATTCTTCAAAATCTTGTTCCTCCTTCCGAATTTCCCAAGTTTCCTGGTGAGGTTTGTTGCCGGTTTGTTGTTGTTGGTCTTGGATATTGAAGTGTTCAATCCAGTGTTCCTCTTCCATCTCTAAGGGCCTTGAGTTCTTTGCTTTGCAGAAGTAGGGGGTGCTTTCTCCAAAATAGGCCTTTATCTTTGTTGCAACTTGAGCGGGGCTACTTTTGATCTCCCTAAAAATCCTGTTATTTCGTTTGAGCCAAATTTTCCAGAGAATGAATTTTGGGAGAGTGCTCCATAGGATGGAGATTTGGCCCTTTTTTGCTGTTTGGAAGGGACAGAGGGAGTTCCAATTGTGGAGCAGGTTAGAGGCCTCTTGAGGTAAATCAAGAGTGTTAGGCTATAGTCCCAGGGCCAACTGCCATACTTCCTTGGAGTAAACACAACTTAGAAGCAGATGGTCTGTTGTCTCCTCTACTTGAGAGCAGAGGGGACATCTGTGAGGGCCTTCCCATCCTCTTCTTCTTATATTTTCTCCAGCTAGGATGCCTCTATGTGCCATGGTCCAAACAAAAATATCTATCTTTGGAATGGACTTGCAAGTCCAGATTGCTTTCCAAATTGCTGGGTCCGGGGAGACGTGAGGGACGACTGCTGTGTGTTGATATCCTGCTGTGGTAGTGTAAAATCTGAAAAAATCTCCCCATCCTCTCTTGTCTTTTTTCCCTTTTTTTAAAGGGGATTTCCCTTGCAAATAGAACGTTAGAGTGTTCCATTCCTCTTCTAACTCCGGGGGTCTGTTGGCGGTTTCCCACCTTAGCCAAGTTGTGTTCTCATCGTTCCCCAAAATTGAGATGTCCCACATACTATTTAAGTTTTGGGTTCTCATCCACTCTTTAAGCCGGTCAAGACCCTGCCTGGAGCCTAGAGGTGGATCTCCCATGATTGAGTCTTCACAAACGTTGATTTCTTTATCGTTTCTTGGTATCCAGGTGAGGTGAGTCCTAAAGTGTTCCAACGCCTTCTAGCACAGAGAGAAAATTGGGGATCCTTTCTCCACCAATGCTGGGTGATCTAGATATTTTTTCCTTGGGCCTTGAAAGTACTTCTTCCAGAGCGCTCTTTTACTCCAGAAGGATTTCCCGGTGATTAGGTTCCAGAGAATCTTTGCCCCTAACGCTAGATTTTGTGTATGGATGTTTTTAAATTGGAGGCCTCCTTCTGACAAAGGTTTAGTTACTTTTTCCCAGCTTATTAGGTGCATTTTTCTTCCTATCTGTTTTCCTCCTTCCTAGAGGAATATTCTGAACAACACTTCGATCTTCTGAATCATGGTAACATGGGCCAGTAACAAGGAGATTTGGTAGATCAGAACACTTGCTAGCATTTCTTTGATGAGGACCACTTTACCTGCAAGGTTTAACCAGCTTGCTCCCCAGGAGTTTATTCTATTTTTTAACTTGTCTATTAGCGGATTCCAATGAGAGGCCTTTGGCTTGGATTTGAAAATTAGGACTCCCAGGTATTTAAAATCATCCCAGATGGTTCAGCCTTCCATTCCCAATACTCTTGAAATTTCTAGCATTTCCCTTGGTGTAATGTTCCATCCATAGATCTTGCTTTTAGTCAGGCTTATAACACTGCTAGAGATTTCTGTGTAGACATCTAACTCTTTTTTAATTTTCTTTGTTGTCTCCATACTTTCTCCTCCCATCAGCAGTGTGTCATCCACAAATTGGGCACGATTAATGTCTTTTACCTCTGGGGCTATCCTCACGTTGAGAAGGTTGTTATGCATCTTGCAATGGTCCAATTGGAAGTTGAGAATTGAGGCCTGGATGGCATAAAGAAGAGAAGAGAGGGGGCAGCCTTGCTGAAGACCTCTAGAGGCTTGAAATAACTTAGTAGCACGACTATTCACTAGAGGGGTATCCAAGGGGAACCGATGCAAGATTTTATCCAGTTTATAAAGGCTGGGGTGAAACCAAAATTTTCCATGATCTTGAACATAAAATTATGCCTAACTCTATCAAGCGCATTAACAAGATCGAGCTTTATTACCATACCTTTGTCTTTTCGTCGAATCCTTGAGTGCAGGTCTTCTTGAACTAGGATGATGTTGTCCACAATATGTCTGCCTTTTACAAATCCACCTTGATTTTTCGAGATGATAACAGGGATAATTTTTTTAATTCTGTTGGCCATTATTTTGGTGAGGATTTTGTAGCTTGTGTTGCAAAGGGATATTGGCCGTAATCTTCCAAAGTTGACTGCTCCTTTTTCTTTTGGGATAAGAGATAGAAATGACAAATTTGTTCCTCCTCCTATCTTGTTGCAAGTCTAAGATTTTCGGATCAGTTTCATGAGGTTCGATTTAATAATATCCCAACTGTTTCGATAGAATCTGGCTGTGAAGCCATCTGGCCCTAGAGCTTTGTCTGGATTCATTTGGTCAAGTGTCTCTCTTATTTCTTGTTGGTTGACCACCTTGGTTAGACTATTGTTAACTTCATCTTGGATGAGGGTTGGGACAAGAGAGAGAGGGTAAGCTTTAGGATCTATTGCAGATCTTGAATTTTTGAGTAGAGAGTTTCAAAGGCATCTACCGCAGCTACCTTTATGCCCTCAAAGTTTGTTATTGTCTGATTTTGGACCTGAATTTCCGTGACTTTCTTGAACTGCTTTCTGGCCTCAACTTGTATGTGGAAATAGTTGGTGTTTTTATCTCCTGCTTTCAACCAAAGGCTTCTAGACTTCTGTTGCCAGTAATTTTCCTCCTCTCTATAGGATTGATGCCATTTCCTTTGGAGTTGATCTTCTTGCTGCAAGATTTCTTGGGTGATTTTCCGTTCTTCCATCTCCAACTGGTGTTTTTCTAGTTGTTTTTGGGCCTCTTGGCAAATTACAACTGGATTTGATTGGGTTTTAACCCAAGACTTTAGTGTTGCCTTTAGTCTCCTGATCTTTTTTTATCAAATAAAGAAGGATGAGTCTCTTACTGTTTCATTCCATATTTCGGTAACCAGATTTTGGAAGCCTTAATCGTGGATCCAGGCTGGACTAAATCTAAAGGGGATTGGTCTGAGATTCTTTTGATGTGATATTTACAGTAGGATTGGTTTATGGTATGACACACTGTGCGGGAGGATCGAAGAGGAGGGAGTAAGGCCCAAAAGCATGAAGGAGCTTTGGACTAAGAACCTGTCTAGCCTAGCTACAATGTGTCCCGATCCTATCCTCTTGTTTGACCACGTGTATTTACCTTTAGTTGGTTTGACATCCTCCATCTCCCAGTCTGACATGATATCTTTGATCCATTCTCTTGCTGGGTCTCGCACAATGGAGCCACCTTTTTTCTCGGTCGCAACTAGGGTCATATTTAGGTCCCCCCCGATAATGATATTATCTATATCATTTAACAACATGTATTCTTTTAGGGTATCCCAACAAATTCTTTTTTCCTCTAAAAGGACCGGCACATAAAGATTGAAGAGGCTTACCAGTCGACCCGTTTGTTTGTGTAGAAGGCTGGTGTAGATCCAATGCGTGCGTGTTTCAGATTTGATTAGATCAAACTTCATAGTATTCTAGAGGGTGCCTATACCTCCTGAGGCTCCTCTTGCGCTTCCTGCTATTCCTTGGCTGATTTTCCAGAGTGATTTTGTTGTGTTGAGGAAGTCCTTCTCTTCCATCTTGGTCTCCTAAAGTAGAAGGATCTCGGTCTTTGAGGTTCTGATGATATCTTTAAGTGAATCTTCCTTTATTTTGCTGCCAAAACCCTTACAATTCTAGGATGTTAGCTTTGTTACTATGTTCATGCTCCCTCTTTTACAATGCCATCTCTCTTATTTATAAAGGAGAGGTGAAGGCTTAGGGTTAGGTCACAAGACACTTGTCACTTTTGGAAAAGTGACAAGTGGACGAACCCTAAAGCGTTTTTGTCTTTTTACCAAAAAGTAAACTTATCCTAAAAAGGGAATCTTATTCAAAAGGGATCAAATCAAATCTGATTTGACCTCTTAATTACAATGTATACATGCCAAAAGTAAATTATGTGAGACTAAACTATTACAAAAAGTCATTTTTCATAAAATGACAAAATTAGTATGCCACATCATCATTTTCCTTAGGATTTGTGCTATCCCAAAGACTCTTTGACTGCTGTCATGTTTTTCAACTGTAGATGAGGTGATTTAGGATAGTTCCCGACCATCCATGGCTATCGGATTCACTGGAATGAAGCCCCAAGGTGTGGGAAAATTGTAGAGCTGATTAGGAGGGAAAGGGGACTTTGGGATTTGTTCATTGTATGTAAGGAAATTCCCATTGTTCAAGCACTTTTTAGACCTGATTATACCCCCCCTTTGCTGCCTATAAGTTTCCCTTTGAGCTGACCAAAGCACGACTTCGATTTGGGCTTGTTTCGGTGAAGGGACCCCCTGGGCCTGAACCTTGAGAGGATTTTCCCCTATACCAAACAACCAAAAAAATGATTTTTCTTGTTCCCATTCTGTAGCTTTGTTTTATACCTTTCTTCTGGTGCAAATATGACTCTGAATGAGCAAGATATTGGCCTCAAAAAGGTACGCGGGAAGGAGTTGGTCAAGAGACTAATCATGGAAAAATTTGAAATTGGGAATTTTTTTTGGGCTGGACACTAGAAATGATAGGATGATACATGCCTATATACCTGTAGCGGAAATGGATTTCCTCGTCCGACCCAATTTGGCCTTAGAGGCCCCCAATTAGGCCTCCTCCTGGCATGTGCTTTTTGGGCCAATAACGAGTCCCTATTGCTCTGGGACATGCCACTAAAATTCTGGGATGAAAGTGAGGAGGTGAATGCCATGGATGCATTTTGGAGTTCACCCCGATCGTTTCGACTATTTACGGGCGAAATTCTGCCTCCGTATGGTGAAGTTATGCAATTAAAAGGTCCAGTGACCCTGGGGGGAAGTACTTTTAATTTTTAATATATAGTTTAAAAAACCTATTTTTAAAATTTTATTTATATTCTTAATTAAATATCATAAAAAAAATTAATTAAAATTTCTAATTTGAATATATATATAATATATATATATATATATATATATATATATATATATATATATAATTAAAACTAAAATTTAATACAATATAAAATTTAAAACAAAATAAAATTAAATTTAAAACTTTAAAAATTAAACTAAACATTAAAATTTAAAATTAAATTAAAACATTTTTGAAACCCCAACTTTGGAGCCCGCAGTGGTTGGAGGAGTGGAGGAGGTGGTGCTGGGTGGAGGTATGGGAGAGGCCCGTGGGGGGAAGAGGTGGAGGTTGAAGTATGGAGGGAGGACTGGTGGTCACGTGGAGGTGGAGCATGAGAGAGTGGGGGATGTGGGATATGGAGGGAGGAGTGTGTGCGGGGGTATGGATATGGGGGTGCAGGTGGTAGGATATGGAAGGGAGGCGTGCATGAATTAGGGTATGGAGGAGTGGAGAGAGCAGCGCATAGGGTGGAGTTTTGGAGTGTGGAGCAGGGTGGAGGGACTGGTGTAGAGGCCACAAGTCTGCGCACGAGGTGGAGCGAGGAGATGAGGGTGGTGGTGCCCTGGTGGTGGATAGGTGGTCGACCACCACTGTTTCAAAATTTTGATTTTTATTTTAAATTTTTGAATAGAGTGGGTTTTTTCAATAGTTTTGGGAGAGGGAGGTCTTAGGTTCAAACCCCCTCCCCTCCTTTTTGATTTTTCAACAGTTTCTGAGCAATTTTTAGCAGAGGAAAGGGAGGGGGGTGGGCTTCAAATCCCAGGGCCTAGAAATGGCCATGCACAAGCCTGTAAACTCAACAAAACTTAGAAATCTTAATTCTCTAAAGGGGCCTGGAGGCTTGGGCCTAGTGGTCAAGAGGGGTTCAAATCCCCTCCCCTTTGAATTTTTTGCATAGGAAATTAAACAAATTCACACCAGCCAGTAAAAGGAACCAACAACCAATCTCACAACTGAACCAACACTAACAAAACCATTGGAAAACAACAAATGAAGAGCCATGAGAGGAAAAATCTTGTCATTTTCAAGAAGAAAGCAACACATACAACATTTGTTTGAATAACCAACAAGTTTTTTTGAATCAGGACTGATGGGGGGTTACCTGTACTCTGTTCTTGGGGATGGAGTATGGCATGGCCTACCATGGAAACCCTCTGTTTCTATTTTCTAGAACCCCTCATCTGCCATGGTTGCATGATTTGCAGAGCTCCCTCTCCCCTTGGCCAAAATGCCAAAATGACTTGAGAGAGGGGAGAGGGAGGGTTTTGTATTTTTTATTTTTTCAAAAAAAACAAATTTCCAAATTTTGCATGAGGGAGGCTACATGTCACTCCTTTGGTTTCCCCAATTTTCTGATTTTTTATTATTTTTTGAAAATTGTTCCAAGTCAAAGTTTGACTTTGACTTTTGACCATGACTTTGTTGACTTGGCCAAAAAATGTTGTCAGATGAGACAAGGTCAGAATTGGACGTAGAGCACATCATTGGAAAGGTATCGATAAGCCCGTAGAGAATATGTGGTCACCAATCTGAAATAATTCCACCTCACCCCTCAATTTCATCCCATAAAAGTTATCGCTTAAAGGCCTTGACTTGCTGGTGGACCCACATGACACCCAATGTTATGAGAGGCGCCACATCGCCATACGATATCCAATCAAGGAAAATGAAGTACCATAGGAACTGTATTGACGAGTGATTCAACGAGGTGGACATATATTTGTGTGTTTGGGTCATTAATGATTGTTTTATCTGTCATGAAACCCAGCTACGCGAGCTGGTTGCCCCCCTTTGCCCGAAATAATTGACAAACTTGTGATAGCTCTAACCAATCCATCCGAGGTCGAAATGAGGAAATTGAGGAGCCGTTGGAAAGGTATCTGAGTCCATTATAACGTGGCATCACTAAATATCTGATTTAAAACTCTTTAACAACAATTTTTTAACCCTGAACCACTGCAACCAATCGGGTGTCCAAAAGTGGTCATGAACTTGCGAAGGCTCGTTCTTACCAACTGGGGGTTGAAACCAAGCACATGATATACCGTTGGAAAGGTATCACACTTCCCTACACCATGGCTATGTTTTATTTTCCTTTTAAAATTGAAATCAGAACAAAATCAGACCAGGAAGTCACAGCTACTGGTTTTGGCCATTCATGTGATGCTAACTTTACGTCCTCCATAGGGGGGTCATACATGTTGGAGTTACTTCACACGCACCTAAGATTTGTTTTTCCTAAGGTTTTTCCTATGTTTATTAGTCATTATCTAGTCTCCTATATTTTATGAAGAATATTCCTCTAGGGAGAATATTCTCTTCATTTCTCACTTCAGTTTGACTAGTTGAGTGGAGTCTAGATGTTGCATTGGTTTTGTCACCATGCAACATTTGGAACATCACCAACTAATGCACATTAGCCTTGGAATTGTCACCATACTAGAGCATTACCCACGATTCCATGATCTCCTCCTTACTTCACTTTATTTCAGTCAATTAACTAAAGACTGGTAGACTAGTTAACTCAACTAGGTGCTAGTTCATTCCCGTAACTGCCTGAGAGACTATACTTGGTGGTAGTTTACTCCCGTAACTGCTGATGTGAGTCCAGATCAATCTAGACCACCACTATGGTGCATTGGATTCTCCTCCAATGTGCATTGGTTGATTTATACAAAGTATATCATGTGTACATTATTCATTATTCATTACAGTTAATGAGAATTCTACCATTCTTTATCTCTTGGTTCTTCTTTCTCAATTTCTCTCTGAAAATGTGTGTGGTATTTTCTAGCCAGATCTATTTTGTGCAGGTTCAACACATTTACAAGGTGTCAGATCCAAAAGACTACTAAGCAAAAGATACACCAAATTATTTTTGCATGTACCAAATATTGAAGATAGCGGAAAAATGGAATTCCCAAAAGAATTGCAAGATACCAGATATATAAAATATGCAGAACAAAAACGAAATGCTAGAAATGACAGAATAACAGTAAAATATCCAGCATAATCTTCACAATACACAGAAATGATATACGAAATAGCAACAGAAATAGCACTTTGAATCA
>ML778845.1:593504-606522 GCA_009831015.1 Picea engelmannii
ATGTTCACAGGCCTCTTCGAGGGGGCAACCTCCAATCGAGCAACGCTCTGTTACAATAATATCCCAGCTAGGGTTCTCATACCCTCGACTCCTATTTATACTAAAAAGAAGCATCTAGAGGAAGATCCTTCTAGAAGCGGAAGATTCTATTAGGCCTTCTTACATCTGCATTATTCTATTTTATTGAAAGGTCTTATTAATATTGACCTTTATTACATCCGAATACATTGATCTACCTATGTGCGGGTTAGGACCTTAACAAGAATTCATTCTTACACCTTACAAATAATTTGCATGGAAGGAGATAATAATCATGCATATCTGAACTAGAGGATTGTACAAGTTAACCTTGAATACAAATAAAAAACCGACATCAACCATAGAAAAATCCAAGTATCTAAATCGAATGGATGAAGCATTCAAAACAATTTGCAGTCTCATCTCTCCCGATCTCCTTTTTCACATATCTTCCTGTAAAACCCCCAATGAAGCCTAGACCACCTTGGAAGGGATCTTTGGAAAATAGGATGAGATGAGGGGATAGATGCTTGAGGTGGAATTTCTCACATTGGATCCAAAAATCTTCGACAATCTCCAATATTTATTTACAAAATACAAGGATTTATTGTCGCAACTCAAAGCTTGTGGGGTTGATAAATCTAAGGAGGAGAAACAAATGGTTCTCACCATTCTCTCCAAACTTGGTCCTGAATTATCCGTGTTCGTATCCACATTCCATTCAGTCAAATTCTCCTTTGGATCCACCTAGAAGATGCCTTCTCTTGAGGAATTTATTGAATCCCTGACAAAAGATCAAACCAAGCTCATCAACATGGGAAAAATCAAAGGCCTTGTTATCGCACAATTTTTACTTATCCCAAAGGATAAGGTATAGGAAGGCAAATTGGTGTAATGAGAGGTTATCCCATCACTATCACTTCAACGAGATACCTCTTTCTGTTTAGGTTTGATATCCTAGGGGAGACGTCCCTGGTGACCTGGGGGTTTGAGAAAGGTTAAAATTTCTATGAAAATGCCCCCTCTCGCAAGTCACATCGATCAGAAAGTCCCAGGGTTTTAACCAATGAAGTAATGAAGATTTAAGATGTACCTACCCAGAATAAAGCAACAAGAAAATATATCTTTTGCAAGTACAACTTGATGTTAGTACTTCATAAAACCATGGACTTTATCAATAAAAGAAATAGTTGATTTATGATGAAGCAAACATAAATTTATAGAAGCAATGTTTATAAGACAATAGCTTCACAATAAATTCCTTAATATGGCTTCAAAATGACCAAGAAGGATTACTCATTAACACCAAAATACTAGCATTTGTCAGAAGCAAGTAAGGCAGTGTATTTATCAACTTTTTCAATTGCTTTTATGTGCTTTTAGTGCTGCAATAGATGGATGTAGCTTACTTTTGTAACAACAACCAATAAGTTAGTAGATTAGACTATTCTAAGGTTATGAGTAATTAGTAGAGAGCTTAAGGTATAGGTTTTGATAGTGGTTTTTGTCAATCACTCAATAGCAAGGCTTAGATCAGTGCTATTTTAGGGTAAATGGAGTCCTTTTAGGCAGAAAAAAATCTTGAAGGAAAAAATGATAATGAGAGAGTTAAAGACAAGAGGGTCAATAATTGAACTGTTGGTAGCCCAAGGCTTCAATCACCAAATCCTAGGGGGGAAATGGCTACTAGGAAGTAGGTAACCCTAGGCCCTAGTAGTTTTCCTCCTTCTTTAGCTCAAGGATGAAGTAGATGACGACTTAGATGAAGCAAAATGTGCTAGGGTGTTGCAATGACAAGGCCCTTAGAAAAATCTTTAATAAAATAGCTTTTCTAGCATAATCTAGTAGGTAAAAGCTATTAAGGCAAGGACAATAACACGTGCTTAGCCTCCTAGGGTTTTAATCTAGAAATTTCATAATCTTAGTATAAATGCAATATAAATGTAACTATAACCATTCAATGAAGAAGAATTGCAGAAAAATTACTTACATCCACCAAGAATCATCTAGCAAATACTCTAGTTGAACACTTCCACCAAGAAAAATGCCAAAATAAGCCTCCTTCAAGAAGTGCGCACCAAATTTCAGCCAAGTAACCCTAATTAGGGTGCAAATTTCAGACCTCACACTTGTGTGAGTGAAAGATGATTTAATAATACAAGGGAAAATCCCTTATTTATACAGTTACAATGACCAGAATTAGGTCAAAAAGGTCGACATGACCAGTTACATGTAATATCTAGTTTTTACATTAAATGACAAATTAAAACCCTAAATCAAGTAGAAAAGGTGATGTCATTCCCTTTTAGGGTGACGTTAGGCCTTTTTAGTGCAATGTTGGCCTCCAGGAGCAAAATATTAGGCCTCCCAAGGCCTCTAGATCAAACCACACGTGCCACTTGGCACACAAATGCCTCCAAAGTGTCCAAAACGCTGGGTTACGTCAAGGGTCATAGAGGTGATGTCATGGGCCTTTCAAGGCCTACATAATAGTGAGAAGGGAAAGACCCCCATGGGTCTAGGCCTACTAGGATGTCTCTGGTGGAACTTCCTCCTCTCTCTCTGGTGCAAACCTCTAATATGTCTCTTCCCCTGGCTAGGGTCTCAACATCCATCTGGTGGGATATTATCCCTATGGAGGTCCGAACTAATCATCTCCCCATGTGTACTTGTCCGTTGGGATGCCCTGCAAAAAAAAAAAAACACGCCCTCCATGGGCTCATAAGTCACATGGATCATAACAATGTCAATCACATATGATAATCAATATATTTAAACATTTGCACAAAACCCCCTTTTCCCAGACAAGTGCTCAAAGAAGTTATGCTATTCTACAAGCTAGGTTTGGAGGGGACGTTAGGATGTCCTATTGGGATAATTCTCATTGGACGTGGGATGTTTCCATATGAAGACAAATCTAGGCCATGTAAGTGGATGATGTGGTAAGGGATGTCTAAGCAATGGGTATAATGATGATAGGGGAATTTATGGCTTACCTGTGGGTGCCTTTGAAGAGAGTGAGCTGCACCTTATCATGGATGCAAATGTTTCCAAGCCCATTCAATGCCTTTTATATTTTTTATCTTATTGATTTTTCTTTCAAGAGACTAGTTAGGGGACACTGCCCTGGCGTGGTGACGAGTGGTGACAATGTTACCCACAAGCATTTCACAGAGATGATAAGGTTGGCTCGTGATGAGATTCCTTTTCTCTTGGCTATGCCACCAAGATCCACTACTCTGGTGTGGTGATCAGTTGAATGGTAGTGCCATACCGCTACATTCCCATGGACCTAATAGGCTGGATCATGATGAGACCCCCTATCCTCCAACTAGGTCTTGATTTTATTATTTTATGGGCCCTTTTATTTCCTGCTGAGAATCATTTTACTTCTTTCTCAGGGATCCCTCGATGAAGCATCTGAAGGTTTTATTCTTTTGGATTTTATCTTTTTCCATCTACTTTTACCCTCTAGGCCTTTAGCCCCTTATTCCCACAAGGTAAGGTACAATCCTGTGCTAGCTTGGAAAACCCAATGCCCGAACCAATGTATGGGATGGATAAGAGGGAAAAAGATGAAAAGTGGTAAGTATGGTGGGAACAGATGATGACCTTTCATTAACCCACCCAGTGACAACTCAAACCCTATGGGAACCAACTTACTAGGGCATCGTGTCACTCCCCCCAGGTGTGGACAAGTGGAAAGGCATAAGGTCCAAGCACACGTTAGAAGTAAAAAGAATTAAATGCACATATTCAAATGTTTTGAGAATCAAAGTGACACATACCATGATACCTGGACTCATTACCTCRTGGAGCAAGACCCACTGCTGCTGAAGAACCAGGCTASTGGGATGGATGCTACTGCTGCTGACAAGATGGAGGTGCTAAAGAAGAAAGATGGGCCCTCCAGGGCCATGCTCAAGTCAATATGTCTCTCGGTACTCCATGTCTATGACATGTGGGCCTCAAGACATAATCTCCTTAGTTATACCTAGGCTAGGGGATAACAAGCCCAAATGTGCATACACTTACTGTGCAAGATGGAAACCATCAATATCATAAATCTAAAGATAAATACAAAAGGAAATATCACACAAATCTGAAGAAGGAAGGGTACTCAAAACCCTTCACCGATGCCTCTAGATCCAAAGGTGGAAAGGGAAGAAAATGGGAGAAATGCACATACTGCCATAAAGGATTCCATCCAAAATCTGCATGCATACAAAAACAAATAGATATAATGACTCAAATAATTCAAGAAAAAAACCTTGGAGATCGCATCCCCGAGGGTGCTAAGAAGAAGAACCCAGAAGATCGGAATCCCAAGAAAGGAAATTCTATCCATGCCTTGATTGCCATCAAATCCTCTCCCGATGCTTGGATCGTAGATTCAGGAGCATCACATCACATGGCTATCACAAAAGTAGTCTATTCTTCATTGGATGCATGAAAAGGTCCTCCTATTTTGATGGGGGACAACTCTCCAGTTGAGGTCACCGACAAGGGAAGGATTGAACTCACCAATGAAAACTTCGAGAATATGTTGCACGTTCCCAAACTTTTCATCAATATTATCTCCGTATATCAGATGATGAATTCTAGCACCGAAAATAAAGTCATATTCACACCTAATGCAATGGAAATCTATGACATGCAAACCAATTCCAGGGTTTCTATCGATGAGGTAAATCATCAATCTAGATTGTATACATTTTCTAAATTTATAAACTAGATTCTGCTTTACTACTTACCCATGCTAATGAAAGTAGTAGGATATGGCACAAAAGGTTTGGGCATTTGAATTTCAGATATATACAACAACTTAGCAAGCAAATAATGTTTGATGCTCTACCAGACATCCATTTCTCCAAAGGAATTTGTGAGGGATGTGTTCTTGGAAAACACCCTCAAGAGAAATTCGACAAAGGAAAGACTCATAGAGCTTCCTCTCCTTTAGATCTGATCCATAGTGACCTCATGGGTCCTTTTCCACATCCATCAATCAAAAAAGTGAGGTTTGTTCTCATTTTTGTTGATGATTTCTCACGTTTCACATGGATTTACTTTCTCAGGCAAAAATCCGAGGTCTTTCAACACTTCAAAGATTTCAAAGCCCTTGTTGAGACACAGTCCGGAAAGAAAATCAAAGTCCTCCGAACTGATACTGGGGGAGAGTATGTCAATCATGAGATCCAGAATCTTTGTCATGAGGCATGGATTTAGTTGCAGCACACAGTTCCCTATACTCCACAACAAAATAGAGTTGTTGAGCGGAAAAACAAATATCTAAAGGAGATTGTATCTTGCATGCTACATGCAAAGTCCATACCACAGAGACTATGGGCCGAAGCACTTAATTATGCAACCTACATCCAAAATAGATCTCCCCATAGATTTTTCAAGGATAAGACCCCAAGCAATCTCAAATAGGAAGTGACCCACTTTCATATTTTCAATTCACGTGCATGGGCCCAGATTCCCTCTTAAAAGAGGAAGGCACTTTATCCATAGAGCACATAGTGTATCTTTGTTGGATACCCTGACAGTGTGAAGGGATACAAAATTATTGATCTTTCCTCAAACCATCTCATCATTGAGCGAAGTTTCCAATTCGAGGAAAGTGTCTCGCATGTACCTTAGCAGCCTCATGCAGACACCTTCATTCTTCCACTTGTCCGAGATAATGATTATGCACATGCCGACTCTTCTTCAAACGAGAGTTCTAATTCATAGGATTCAGATGATCCAAATATATAGTCAGTATGATAAGATGCAGAGTTGGAGCATCCAGATGCAAATGCAGAGCCAGAGAAGAGGCCCAAGTGGGCACAAACTACTCTTCAGGATGTAGGGGATGTTCTTGGTGATCTATCTGATACTAGGAGGAATAGATCTTATTTCGAGGAGCCTCCTATTGCACTCACTGCCACTGAACCATTTCCCTCTAGGCATATTTTCTTGGTTCAGTCTTCAGATCTACAGTCTTATGGTGAGGCTGTTAGAAATCCATTTTGGGAATCCGCCATGCAGGAGGAGTACAACTCCCTCCTCGAGAACCAGACTTGGGATTTGGTTCCCCTTCCTTTTGGAAGGAAACTTGTTAGATTCATATGGGTCTACAGGACCAAGAGCGCAGCGGATGGACATATTAATAGATACAAAGCCAGGCTTGTTGCAAAAGGATTTCAATAGGTGCATGGCATTGACTATGATGAGACCTTTTCTCCAGTAGTGAAGATGGATTCCATACATTGGCACTTGCCATTTCAGTGACCAAGGGATGGGAAGTCCATCAAATGGACATGAAGAATGCATTTTTTCACGGTGATCTCTCTGAGGAGATCTATATGGAGCAACCCCGGGGATTTATGGAGGATTCCTCTTTAGTCTATCGACTGAAGAAATATCTTTATGGCCTCAAGCAGGTTCCGAGGGCATGGTATGCCAATATAGACTTTTACCTGTTATCACATAAATTTTTACTTTGTAAATTAGACCCGAATGTCTACATGTTGAGGACGACTGATTCACTTCTACTCTTAGTTATGTATGTTGATGATTTGTTGATCAACAATTGCTCGAATTCAACGATTTTTACAGTCAAGAGGATTCTACATGATAGGTTTTTGATGATGGACATGGGTTTGCTACACTTCTTCCTTGGACTCAAGATCAGTCAGGATGCATCAGGTATCAAACTGTCTTAGGCCAAGTATGCATGAGATCTCCTTGAGAGATTTCACATGACAGACAACAAGTTTTCTCCAACTCCTTTCCTATCAGGAGTCAAACTTGAGGATGGTGGGGACACTCCACTGGTTGAAAACACACTGTATAGATAGCTAGTGGGGAGCTTGTTGTATCTCACACACTCCAGACTAGACATATCCTATGCAGTTGGCGCAATTTCCAGGTTTATGCAAGAGCTGCATGAGCTACATTGGAAGGCTACAAATCATATCCTTTGATACATATAGGGCACCATCACCTTTGGGATTCATTATGCAGTAGACTCTACATTGGATCTCATTGGGTTCACTAATTCTAACTGGGCTGGCGATAGTACTAATCGCAAGTCCATGTCTAGTTACTCACTTAGTCTTGGTTTCGGGCCTATATGTTGGTCAAGCAAGAAGCAGGTTGCTATTGTTCTTTCTTCAGCCAAGACATAGTACAGAGGGGTAGTTAACATAACCATTCAGGCTATGTGGCTACAACATTTCCTCACTGAGTTGGGCATTCATTTTCATCGACCGATCGTCATCTAGTGTGAGAACCAAAGCACTCTGAAGTTTTGCAGAGATCCAGTTCAGAGGCAACGAACGAAGCACATCGAGATGCACATGCATTACATCTGAGACTTAGTACATGAGGGGATCATCGACCTACAATTCTGTCCTTCAGTAGAACAGATGACAAACATCTTCACCAAGACCTTTACTAAGAAAAAATTCCATTCTCTGCGAAGTTGTCTTGGAGTGAAGGACACAATTGCTTAGCAACTTTCAGTTCTTATTTTTACATACATTGTACCTTGAGGGGGGTTTTCCCATGAGGTTTTCCCTCTTTCCTCACTTTATTTCAATGTATCTTTTGTATTTGGGTACCTAACATGGCCTTCTTGCCGGGACCCATTCTTTATTTTCACCATAGTGATGTTCACAGGGGGTGTTGGAGTTAATTCACACACAACTATGATTTCTTTTTCCTAAGTTTTTTCCTATGTTTATTAGTCATTATCCAGTCTCCTATATTTTAGGAAGAATATTCCTCTTGGGAGAATATTCTCTTCAGTTCTCACTTCAATTTGACTAGTTGAGTGGAGTCTAGATGTTGCATTGGTTTTGTCACCATGAAACATTGGGATCATCACCAGCTAATGTGCATTAGCCTTGGCATCATCACTAGGCTATCACATTACCCATGATTCCTTGATCTTCTCCTCACTTCACTCTATTTCAATAAGTTAACTAAATATTGGTAGACTAATTAACTCAACTAGGTGGCAGTTCACTCCCGTAACTGCCTGAGAGACTAGATTAGGTAGAAATTTACTCCCACAACTGCTGGTGTGTGTCCATATCACTCTAGACCACCACTATGGCGCATTGGCTTCTCCTCCAGTGCACATTGGTTGAGTTATACAGAGTATATCATGTGTAAATTATTCATTATTCATTATGGTTAATGATAATTCTTCCATTCTTTCTCTCTTGCTTCTTCTTTCTCAATTTCTCTCTGCAAATGTGTGTGGTATTTTCTATCTAGATATATTATGTTCAGGTTCAACACATTTACAATACGGACACAAAATCATGCCCATGATATCCCATTGGAAATCTTGTCACGATCCCTACAAGATGGCATAATTTATTTCCCAAAATGTGACTAGAATTCATTTTATTCTTTGCAAAATGACCTCGTCCCCACGAGACCTGCCTAGTGACAGGTGAAAGGGGCCAACGATAATTTTTTTGAAAACTATGTGCTTAGCTCATTAAATATGAACTGAACAGTCTTTACATGATGCATTATGATGTGTGAGGGTTTCGGAACTCAAAAATTACCTCGGCAAGGCCTCCTCTGGGGGGAAAAGAACATGGTCCCATGAAAAGATGAGCAAGGCTAAGATGAGCCCGTTTGGGTACCGTTTAGGATGCTAATGGACATAGTGATGATCATGGTTTTTATATTGCTTCCCTGATCCAAGATCTTTTCATCAATGTGATTATTAAAGAATTGTATTAAATGAGCATAAACTGAAATGCACCATAAAGAAGGAAAGCTCAATGATAAAGAGACATACGCAACAAATCTGAACACAAAAAATTGATAGCGAAGTTCGTCCCTGGTGGACTACGTCTCTGGGTCCTTCTCTCAAATGGGTAGGCCTTTTATTATCTCAACAAAAGAATTTGGCAAAATACATAAGTATAGCTCATTCTGGAGTTAATCTGCAGAATCTTTGCTCAGATAAAAAAACAAACAACACCACTGAATTCATGGCGTTGAATTACCCAAAAACGACTGTCTCCATGCCTCGATATGAGTCTGGAAGTCTCAGGCCCATAACAAATATCATCTTGATTTGCATGCCTACAATCTGCATTAATGAATGTACTTCTAAATCATTTTCTGTGCATGGTACGGAATGTCACGCACACTGCCTCTTCCGTGCATTGGCAAAAAACACTTTTTGAATTAAAATCCGGGCGGAGTTACCTAGCATGACCGTTGGCCTAGTGGTTGGGTGGGTGTTATTAAAAGTTTGGTTGTTGGGGAGGTCCTGGGGTCAAACCCGTGGGCCTCCCATTTTAATACTCCACTACAACCATAATATTTAATTGTCGCTAATTCTGGAGCTTTGGCAGGATATGTCGGGATATGGAGTAAACATTTGGCAGATTCATTTATTTGGCAGACTTCTGTTAGTTTGGTGGGCTAGCTATTGACTTGGAAGATTGTTGGTTACAATATGGGATATGCCACCAAATCTGGTGGAACCACTACCATCTTTGGCAGACAATATATATATTTTTGGATTTTCAGATGTTGGCCCTCATTGGGCGTTTTCCCGCTGCCATGTGGCAGCCCATGACTGGGCCACATGGTGGTCACTGATTGACCCACATCATCAATATGCACAATCACTTCCACGTCATCTCTTCCTCATCATATTTCCATGTCACATGCTGGGTGGCTATATGGACTGCCACGTGGCACCTTTCCATTGGTCCACGGATCGATTGGAAAAGGCCAAAAATGAGTGACATGTGGCAGCCTCTGGTGCTACCACATCATCATGCTGACATCACCATGACATGTGTTTCCCTCTGCATGTGCCATGTACTCTGTATGGATGCTGACATTATCCATACTGATGCTGACATTAGCAATGTTGATGCTGACTCATCCCTATTGACTGGGCTAGGTTGACCAAAACTTTGACCACAAATATCTTTTGATACGTAACTCCGTTTGATGAGTTGTTTACCCCGTTGGAAAGATTGCAACACGATCTACGCGATGATGCTAATTTCAATGATTTTTGAGGAATTTGAAATTTTTCCCTTTCTCTATCAGCTGAGGCCATTCTGAGCTTCCTGAGGTGCTTCTACTAATTCTGAGTTATCCTTAGACTTCTTTGGATCCTTTTTAGATCACACCTTCCCATTGAGAGCTTTTTGGACCACCAAAAACTTTCATCAATAAACAGATAAGTGAGGGAAGAGTTCCCTCACCTTGTCCTTCTCAATCCACTTTGTTTTGCTTGGATGTGTGCCCTTTAATCCCACTCAAAGATAATCAACATCACCCCTACGTGAAGTCCTAGTCCTTCTGTCCAAGATGATATCTTCCTTCAAATCATCCAAGTACTAAGGAGAAAACTCATCAACTAAAGGTATCAAAACTTCTTCACCCTGATCAATGATCATGAGAGGCTAAAAAAGTTTCAAGTTTTCCACATTTACAACTGAGTAGATCTACATATAAGGTGGAATATCTAAATGAAAAGCATTGGTGCCGCTTTTCTCCAAAATAGTGAAGGGTCCATATCGGATAGGATTCAGTTTCTTGCCTTCACCCTTCAACTTCTCCTTGCTTATGTGAAGCCATACTTGGTCTCCAACTTGGAACTGATGATTAACTTTGTGTTTGTCATGTTGAGCTTTATACTATGCTTCAATTTTCTCCAACTATTCCCTGACTGTTTGGTGCATTTGTTTGATTCTTTGAATGAACTTTTGGGCCCTCTCTTCATTTATTTCTTCATTAGAATCGACATATTTCCCATACATCAAGTCCAAAGGGACCTTAGGCAAATACCCAAAACATGTCTCGAATGGAGAACACTGAGTGGAAGAATGTAAGGCTCGATTGTAAGCATGTTGTACATAAGGTATATGTTCATCCCATAACTTGGGATGCTTGTTGCAGTAGCCTCGAAGCAAACGTACCATTGTTCAGTCAACAACCTCTGTCTGTATGTCGATCTATGGATGGAAAGAAATGCTCCTCTTCAACTTGGTGTCCATCATTCTCCACAGTCTTATCCAAAAATCTCCAAGGAATCGAGTATCTCGATTCAAGATAATGGATGTGGGTAACCCAAAGTGAAACCAACATATTGAAAGAAGAGATTAGCAGTCTGCTCAACAATGATCTTCTTTTTACATGGCATCAAGATACACATCCTGCTAAACCTACCCACTACTACATACAAATAGTCATGGCCCCTTTTTGACATTGGTAAACCCCCTAAAAAATCCACGGAGATACTCTCCCATGGAAGGGATGGAACAAGAAGTGGTGAGTATAGCCCCAATTTTCTATTAGTGGGCTTAAAAGTAGAACACATCACACACCCCTTTACATATTTAGCTACAATTTCTTTCATATGAGGCCAGTAACACAATCTTTGTAGATGAGCCATAATTTTTGTTAAGCCCTAAATATTGGCTCATTACCCCTTAATTAGGGCATATTATATTAGTAATGTTATTTTATTTATGTTGGCTTTAGTCCATTAGTTGTAATTATACCTCCTAGTCTTCTATATATACCAAGGAGACATTTTCATTTTGAATCATCTTGTAATTGTACATTTATGTGGGCATAAGGAGGTTGCCCCCTTGAAGAGGCTTATTATCTGAGTTTCTCTCTTTTTCAAGGCGTTGAGTACTTATTCTGAGGTTTTTATATGCTATATTGATATTTGGTTCTTAACATATGGTATCAAATCTCAAGGTCTTGGATTTTCGCTGCTACATCTGAGACACCTTGGAATTTCTGCTATAACTTTGTTTCTACAATGTTTCAGAAGGAACAACTTGGATGATATTTAGTATATGGATCAAGGTATGTTGGGTTAAAATTTCATCTCCTGAGGCCTTATACTTTCAGAGATGTAGTCTGTGCAAGATAGGGTTCTGGAATCATCCTGAACTGAGTCATTGCAAAATTTTCGCTATAATTTTTTTTTTTGTAATGTTTCAGACCCTGAACTCTGGAGGCTATTCACAGAAATTAGTAAGGTATCTGAGGTAAAAATTTCACCTTCTGGATCATCTTAAATTTGTAGATACACCTTGTGGAAGATAGGGTATCTGACTAATCCTGTTGACTAGTCTCAAGAAGGTGTTCCAGGTAAAACAATCATAACTTCTTCCTAGAGTATCCAAATTGAGTGAGACTAGTTTCATTGGATAGTGGACAGTCTTTAGTATTTATGGTATGAGTTTCAGAATTTTATATCATTTATTTTGTTCGGGGCACGCTATATAAGTGAGATCTCCTGGAAAGGCCAAAAATCGGAAAGTTGTGGGGAAGTTACCATAAATTCCACTTGGCACATCCAATTTTGATTAGACCTGTGGCATTGTAGAGAAGAAATATCAGAGAACTACAAAAAATAAAGTTTCATACCCAGAAGGGCTGAAACTTTGGAGATACAGCAGAAGAAAGATTGTCTAGCAGAACCACCTCAAAATCAAGGTTCAAAAGTGATACTTGGCCAACATGCCACCCAAAAAGGGAACTTCTACACCAAATAAGCCTCCAGAAAATCCTAATTGGACTCTTGATGAAGGTGAAGAAATGCGTAGGGACATAAATGATTTACAAAAAAAGACAGTAACAAAAGATGAACTATAAGAGATGGAAGCTAAGTTGGAGGCAATACATACTAAGATGGATGGTTTAAAAGAGGAGATCATGGAAGGATTGAAAAATTTCCTAATAGAGAGGACACCTGAAAGTGAAAATGTATCCCATGAAATTCATGATGAGGACACAAGGAAGGTGAATCAAGAATGGAGAAACTCTTCAAATACTAGATGTTCAAACATCTAAGTCATATATTCCTCTAGATCTCCAAGGGATCATTGATAAGCATTCCAAAGTATTTGAAGATATTCCCAAAGGTCTTCCACCCACTCGAAATCATGATCATGATATTCACCTAATTCCTGGGAGTGTTCCTCCTAACATTAGGCCA
>ML778845.1:620634-639414 GCA_009831015.1 Picea engelmannii
CCTTCTAGAAGCGGAAGATTCTATTAGGTCTTCTTACATCCGCCTTATTCTATTTTATTGAAAGGTCTTATTAATATTGACCTTTATTACATCCGAATACATTGATCTACCTATGTGCGGGTTAGGACCTTAACAGATATGTTACCAGACCATCCTACAAGGCTACAACACCACCCTGGTCAAGGATAAAAAATGAGAATTTATACCCTATGGATTCCATGTAGGTTTCTACTTGGTGAAGGACACCACTCAAGCCAAGCAAGAGGGGCTTATCCAATTGGAGTTCTGATTCCAGACCAACTGATTTTGCAATCATGACCTAAAGGGTCTGGTCTTGAAACATTCCTCGCAAGTGTTGTCCTGTTGGCCATACGCCCACGACAAATTTGAAGATCAAATCTTCACATAAAATTCCCAGGACTGGGACGAGGTGGTGGCAAGGATGGATGACCCCAAAATGACCAGGTTTAGAGCCATGATTCTGGATGAATAGACGAAAACCTTAGAGTAGTTGGATCAGGAGACCCTTAGAGCCAGAGAAGAAATGATAGCGACCGAAGCAGCAGTTCCCCTGGTAGCATCCGAAGCAGCAAAGGTCCCCCTGGTAGCCCTGGTGCAAGATAAAGGTTTCCCTATGACTCAGAATGCACGGGAGAGAGGGTTAGTCATGATAGAACATGCACAATGGATAATTGATCAACTGTAATATGACTTGGACCTCACAGGAGTGATAGGGTCCCCTACTGACAACCCAGATGAAAGCCAGATAATCCCAAGCGGCCCTGAATTGATAGACATCGATGAAATCACTGGATTAGACAACCTTGAAATTAGAACGCTGCAGGCCAGATCACCGGTGGGTGTTTTCATATCATCCGGAGAAAATCGGGGTATCAACGAATTAATAAACATTTATGATGATGAAGAGAGCCCAGAGGTATCCTTGGTGACCCCTGTATAGGTCATAGGGGAAAAGGAGCCAAAGAAGACATCTTCCCCAGCTCCTGACACTCAAATTCAGGGGCTTCCATATAATGAACAAGAAGTCGAGAGTGTATTAGACACTGAGTTTCCCAATGCACCAATGACCCAAACAGATATTTTGAAGGATGATACCAAGCGGCCCTGAACTGATAGACATCAATGAAATCACTGGATTAGACAACCTTGAAATTAGAACGCTGCAGGCCGGATCACCGGTGGGTGTTTTCATATCAGCCAGAGACAATTGGGGTATCAACGAATTAATAAACATTTATGATGATGAAGAGAGCCCAGAGGTATCCTTGGTGACCCCTGTACATATCATAGGGGAAAAGGAGCCAAAGAAGACATCTTCCCCAGCCCCTGACACTCGAATTCAGGGGCTTCCATATAATGAACAAGAAGTCGAGAGTGTCTTAGACACTGAGTTTCCCAATGCACCAATGACCCAAGAAGATATTTTGAAGGATGATCTTGAGGCAGTCTAAAAAAAGGGAGAAGCTCCATGGCAAGAAATCGTTGTCTCAATGGCTGATAATCAAGTAAGTACCGAGCCTGCCCCCATTGCCTCAATTTCAATCGATACTCAAATTCCTGATGAACGAAAAACAAAAGATGGGACTTCGGAACACAGGGAAGAAATTCAAGACCCTAGTCTTGAACAAATATATACCATTGGGAGCCTGGGAAATATGCTCACCTAGGGAGATCAACAAATCCTCGAACCCGTGGATGAAGTCGTTGACATACACGCCATCGCTTATGACTTGAAAATGAAAGATATTGTGAAAATGACCACCAAGAAGATGAGGATCACTCTAGATCACTCCATCCTCATCACCATGGAGGAAAATCGGATCAACATAGAGCATGCCAAGACATCCGAACTTATCAATGCAGGGATGGAAATCACATATTCCACCCTCGACAGAGAAAAAAGGGATGAAGAGGAGATGGTTGCTGCTTTGAAAGAATTAGAACATTTTCGCCACTTGGAAAATATTACCAAGACACCACACAGGTCGTGATGTACCTAAGGAGTGAATTCAAGGAGGCCTACAACAAGTTTACAAATGAACGACACCTATTCACTGCAAGGATAAACGAACTACAAGAAGACACCCTCATGGCGCTGGCCACGTGCAAGGATATGGAGAGGTGGTACGATAAAGAATAACAAGCCGTGGAAAGGGTCGACTATATTGGTGTGGTTCAAACAGGTCGAGATACAGAAGAGCACGACATTCGGGTGTTAAAAGAGAGCAGCCTTGATCGCATAAAGAAATCGATCGAATATTGGGAAAAAATGGCTCGGGAACCTCATCGAGAAATCCAAGAGAAATGGACCAAGTGAGAGAAAAGTTGGATCAAGATCAACCGGGTAATGAAAGACATTAGGCTCCTCGAGTTTGGCACAACCAATGAATTTGTTGACTTGTGTGACATAGTCAAGTCGCATGCCGAACAAGACTCATCATGGGTCGAGGAAATAGCAAAGGTGACAGACATGGTGCCAGGTCAGGTGTGACAGTTCATGGAGCACCCGATCAAAGATTGGGCTATGTTACAACAATTAAGTGCTAGGATAGTCAAGTATCGGGCACAAGAAATAGAGATAAGAGAGATTCACTTGACCCCAATGGAACAACATATATTCTCACATGGCAACACATGCGAGGATCTCTTCATCAAGTGGTCGGAGTACGAGAAGAGTCACCCACTTAAGTGAGATCCTTAGATGAATCTTAGAAAGACTAATAGAAGAAAACACCATGTGGTGAGTTTTGTTTTACATAGTTTCACTTTAATATTTATTTTTAGTTAATAGTATGTTATAAATAATAGGATCAACCTATTAGCAAAGGCTCGATGGTTGTTTCAAAGACCCTCATTTTTTGGTTTTGTAAAGAACTATTCCGGACCTGCCTTTAATTGAGAAGTCTTGTTTAGGACTTGAGACAAGTTTTTGTTTTTCATCAAAAACATGTATGATTGGATGTGGAGAAGAATTATTTCTTATTTCATCTCATGAATGGATGTCGTAACGAGTAAGAGCTACTAAATCTGTTGATAAGTTATCTAATTCAATGTTTTACAGTTCTTTTCTTTAATGACGAAGATAAATTGTTGTGTTATTATGTGATTGATGATTAGAGTTAAGTGAATTATTTTACTTGCCATCATTCATCGCATGCATGTTTTCTTCTGATAAAATGTATCTCAGTCAGTAATTGGAATACCCACATGGTTAATGTATTAGTACTAGGCCTAAGGTAGAGAATCATTGTTTGCATGCTAGAGTGGAAGGGTTATCCCAAGCTCAGCCTCTTCTCCAGTAGTTAATCTTGTTCCCATTTGTTACCTAGTTGGTTTATACCAACTTTATCTTATATCAGTCCCACCTAAGAGAAAATAAAAAAGAGAACCTTTGAACTGAAGGATAAACCTTCACAGGAAAACGTAAATCCCATCTATTAATTAGTTGGATCGCAAGATCTGGAGAACCATTCCATCATTAAACGTTGCAGAGTCTAATTGGGCCTCGGTGGTGTGTTTGGTTCCTACTGTTGAGTTAAAGGGAACTAGGACCCCTCAACAGAAATGGCGCTAGAAGGAGGGCCTGATGGCTGAATATATATTTTACATAATATTTCAGACAACCTGTAGATTCAAAACAACCCACATGCATGGCTAGTCATTCCCAAGACATCCCACACACATTGAGTACTCCCGAAATGAGTAACTCACCCCAGCACGAAGAAGAACATATGTTCCCTGATATACCTTATGCTCTTCCTCATGATGAATTGAACCAATTTAGAAGAATCACAAGAGCTTATGCCCGACATATCGAAGCATTGCCAATAACCTTGTTGCTTCCTCGAAGAAAAAAAATAAGCATACAACTGGTTGAGTCCCTCGACTAGGTTTTTGTGCACACAATAGAAGACCTGATAGATTTTACTCTCACCGAAATTGAACATTCTCTCAATCTAATCCCTGAAACACCATCCAACAACTTCTCCGAGCCCGACAAGTTTTAAGAAGAAGGGCTTAACTCATGATCTACAGACATGGAAGATAACAATGACCATGATGAAGAAAGGGGAAATCCACCTCAGAATAATCAACCTTGGTTGGCAAGAGATGCTTTGGCCATCCCAGGATGAGTACATAACCTTCCCCGACATCTAGAGACGTTACTCCCTAAATTTGATCCTGAGACTTCAGAATTGGGTGAAGACCATGTTAGCACTTTGTAAATTATGTTTGGTTGAATAGACAAATGATAGAGGTAATTGTTTCAACCAGCTTTAGAGATGAGGCACTAGCCTACTCAACTCAGAGAGGGCTCTCTCGTGTCACTTGATATATCTATGGAAATCGGTGGCTAGATTTGGTTTGTTTTGGGGATTTTTAATAAAGTTGCTGGAAAAGAAGGGGGGAACACTATGGGCTATGGAGTCAAAATTCTAAAAAACGAAAACAATGCATCGACTGATAGAACTCTCCAGAGGACAAAGGCTAAATAAGGCAATGAATCTGAGTTATTATTTAAATAAAAAGGTGTGTAGGAAGATAAAGAAAACAAATAACTGCATCAGAGCATTACTGAAATGAATTCTGAATAAGTTAAGAAGACAATCACGTAGTTTAAATTTCTTAACCCAAGAGCGTCACAAGACGAATTATGGGCCTTTAAACTCTCCAATTTAAACAAAATAAAATGTAAATGAAATGACAAGTTACAGGAAATACATACGATGAAGGGAAACAAAGCTCATATCACCACTTGTTAGAATCTTTTCATAGAGACTTCAAAATCTTTTGCATTTATATTCAATTTAGATTCAAAAAATTTACAAATAGAGTCTGATACAACCAAAAATGTGCTCTTTCACTTATTCCAACCGTGATACATACGTATCTCTTCACATTTTATACAAACAATGAGTTTTTTCATTTCCAAATCAGTTACAAATAAAGAAACATTTCGTTTGGAAACCATTTATACGAAAAAATAGGCATCGAAACGCCACTTGTAAGTCTGAAACCGCAATAGTTGTGTAAATTATGAGAACAATTTTTGTAGATAATATTATTATGAAGAAAAACCTCTCTCGGTTTCTCCAAATTCATCCCCAACTGGACAAAAATGTTGGAAACTACATCCAGAGTTGAACCTAAAGAACCACAAGGACGGAAAAAAAAAGAACCTTCTAGCCACAAATTCGAGCAATAAAGTTAAAAGTAGCTTGGATTTGGATGAAAATATTTTATGCACATTAGTGTGGAAGGAGGTGAATCTGAGTATCCTTCGTGACCAGAAAGAGAAGGAGATGACCAAGCTCTTCCACATGAATATTCAGGTCAAGAAGACCAAGATAGATTCTATGTTCGACTTTGGTTCACGACATAATCTCATAGCAATGAATCTGGTCAAAAATATTGGATTGGAGGTTCACAATCATCCTAACCCATATCCATTGGGTTGGGTAAAAAATGATGTAGAGATAAAGGTAACGAAACAATGTAAGATTAAATTTTTTTAAGTGTTGATTTTATTGGAATTGGTTGTAGTACCCCTTTATGTATGTGGAATAGTGTTTTGAAGCCCCTACATGTATATGATGGATGAAATCCTCATGTGGAGAGCTAAAGAGTATTGATTGATAAAGGATGGGAAGTTATACATCATTAACACGCATAAAGGCAAGTCAAAGATCTCATTGGTAAGTGCCAACCAATCCAAGAAGTTGATTAGTTCTAATAAGAAATATGTTTTTTTTTTCTTAAGAGAAAATCAGTCTGATGATGAGTCAATGAGAGTGAAGGCATCCTTGGAGGGGTGTACTAAAGATAATAAACATGATTTGGAAGAGTTTCTATAGGAATATAGAGGAGTGTTAAAGGAACCTAAAGGGTTACCACCCAAGAGGGATGTGGAACACAAAATACAATTACTGCCAGACTCCCCATTGTTGAATATTGGGTTGTATAAGCAGTTTATTCTAGAAGCGAATGAAGTGAAGAATAAGTTGCAACTCTTGTTGAAGAAAGGTTTGATTCGACCAAATACCTCACCTTATGGTTCACCCATCATAATTGTGCCTAAGAATGATGGGACTTTGAGAATGTGTATCGATTGCAGGGCATTGAATAAGATTACACTAAAGAATCGATACCCTCTACCAAACATCCATGATCTGTTGGACCAGTTGCAGCATCTCAAGTACTTCACTAAGTTGGATTTGAAATCAGGATATCACTAGGTACGAGTCAAAGAAGAAGATACATGGTTGACTGTCTTCAAGACAAGGCAAGGATTGTATGAGTGGTTGGTTATGCCATTCTGTTTATGCAACACACCAACTACATGTATGAAACTAATCAATGATGTTTTACACCCTTATATAGATTCATTTTTTATTGTTTATTTGGATTATATATTGGTTTATAGCACTACCTGGGAGGATCACATCTCACATCTTATACAGGAGTTATAGACTGTGAAAAAACATCAATTGTTGTTCAATCTCAAGAAATGTGAGTTTACTTAGCAGTATTTGGTGTATTTGGGGTATATGATTGGTGGAGGAGACCTCAAGATAAATCCCGCAAATATGGAAGTCATCGTAAAATGGTCAATTCCTACAAATGTTACTAAAGTTAAAGTATGTTATCATTCTGAAGTATTTCATGGGGCGGTTATCAACTACCCTACCTACGACAAGGAGATTTATGTCTTGGTACAAGATGTCAAAAGGTGAAAGCACTATCTGATGGGAAAGGAGACCATCATCCACATAGATCATCAACCACTACAGTATTTCCATACTTCCAGACCAAGAATTACAAGTGGAAAGGGTTTTCACAACAATTTCATCTAGTCATCAAGTATAAGAATAGTAGCACAAATAAGTTGGTCGAAATGCTTTCATGGCCACCCACATCCAAGATTACAACTTTGGGAACTCTGATGCACATGGAGTCTTTTACCCATGATGCATAAAAAGAGGCATACATACAATATGGGGACTTCAAGGAGGTGTTTTAGCAGCTACAGGGCCAAATTCATATAGAAGAAGGTGATGGCAAGGATGGTTATTATTTCCAGAATGGTTCACTCTAGAAGCTTGACAAGCTCTGTGTTCCTAAAGGTGAACAATTGCAATGTAGGCTCACACCTCTAAGGTTGCAAGACATTTTAGTGTTGGGAAGATAGATTCCAACTTACATAGGTATGTGTATTGGCTCAGAATGCAAGAAGATGTAGCACGATATGTTAGAGGATGTATAATTTGTTGTACCAACAAACCAAGCAACAAGAAGAAAGGTCTATACCATCCCTTACATGTACCCACTCGACCTTGGAAAATCATTTCCACGGATTTTATGGGAGGTTTACCAACCACATGGAAGGGACATGACTATTCATTTGTGGTAGTTGACAGGTTCAACAAAATGTGCATTCTCATGCCTTGTAAAAGGACCATCAAGGGACAAGAAGCAACAAGCTTGTTCTTTGAATAGGTCTGGGTGCACTTTGGGATACCAAGGAGCTTCATCTCAGATAGGGATACCATATTTCTTAGTGAACACAGTTACCAACTTAACGAGAACTCTACAAAGTTCTCATTTTTGTGGGGGTCACATTGTTTACCTCGTTTTTTGAAAAGTTGTGCTACCGGTGGCACCCCCCCTCCCTTTTTTGGTTGTTTTTTGATATTTTAAATCTTCTTATCCATAATATATCCACATTGTTTTTTTAAATCCTCATTTTTCAAGTATTTTCAAATTGTTCTAATTTTGTTTTTCAACGATGTTTTTTTCATCTATTTTCAAAATTTTCTAATTTTTTTTTCAACATTGTTTTTAATCATTTTTCCATACTTCTTTCAATGTTAAAAATGTTGTATACCATTTACTTTTTTGAAATTAAGATTTTTCATATAATTGTGTCTCCTTAATTAATTTATGGTTCCATACTTTTTAAATATAGTGGAAAATATCATTTTTAACACATCATTTACCTTTACTTCAATACATAGAAAATAATTGTAGTTAAATAACACTATTTTTAAATATTTAGCAAATATATATATATATATATATATATACATTTTGGTACCTATCCGTTTGAAATAACATGTCAAATAAAGCATTTTTATGGACATAATTGAACAAAAAAAGTGATTTTTTTTTCAAATTAACAATTTTTTCCATATTTGTATACATTTGAAGTAAAAAAATGACAACATTTCATGTCATTTTCCCTAGTATAGTGATTCACATACAAATAAAAGTAAAAGGAAAATAATAAAAATGATTCATCATAAAACAACAATACATACATATTCATTCTTATTGTAAAATCTAAAAGTCAAAACATTACAGTTATAGATCATAAAAAATTTGCAAAATTGAGCATCATTTTCAAGGGTATTGTTATCACACAAGTTGTAGGTTGAGAAAATCACGACCCAACCACCAATTGGTGACAACTTAGAGAGAACCTACCCATTGTCACCTTAGGCAGATGTTCCTGTCACCTCAAGGGGGGGATCTCGATGACCCTAGGGGGAATTGAGATGGAAAATGATATGTATGGATGGAAGCCCCTAAAGGTAAAGTTTCTAGATAGAAAATGGAACTTGGAGATGAGTCTAGAAGGTTGCTTAAAGTTTCCAATTATTTGAGTAACCTGCTAAGTATGAATACATGTCTGAAACACAAAGAAAACCAAGTATATGATATAGTATGTTAGTTTGTACAAGCAAGTTAAGCTTGTTGTCCCTAATTGCAGAAAAAATCGATGATATATATCAGCATATAGAAGATAATAAAGGCTGAAAAATGAATGCTAAAAGTATAATTGAATAAGCAAGAGACAAGCTAGTGAAAGCTAGCTTAACTCAACAATGATAAAAGCAATACTTTAGCACAAAAGCAAGGCTGAAACAAAAGCTTACTGCAGTGATATTTATCATCCTTATGGTTGTATAAAACCAAGCTTTATAACAGAAAAATCATCCAATGAAAAACACTTCTAACTAGCTCAAAAAGTGTGCTAGGGTTAGTATTTTGTTAGGGAAAAGTTGTAGCCAATTCCTAGGGTTAGTTTATGAGTTATCTAGGGTTAGAGAGTTAATTTTCTACAACCCTAATGGTTGTAGATTATTTTTTTAACAGCAGCTAGATTTAGTGGATGAAAGCAGACATATCAATGAGGCAAGAAATCCTAGGGATCAAGGAACAACTTCCAAGTGAGAGAACTTTAAAACTTGAAACTTTCACATTTACCAATGCAACGTTTTATTTCTCCAATGTAAAGACCAGTTCCTTTGATTATGGGTTAATGGAGTCAAGAGAAAAGAGCTAAATCTACTACCTCCATGGGGTTATAAACCCTCTTATTCCCCAAGGCAAGTAACCTAGCTAGGGTTTTAAAACTAAGGGGTGAATGCCCTTATACTTCATTAGCAAAACCCTTGCAAACAATAAATGTTATGCTTAAAATTATTGTGGAGATAAGGTAGGGGTGTATGCACTTATACTCCCTACCTAGCCTTAGCAAAATCAACCTTGAGCTTGAATTACAAATGATAGAAACAAGTAAAAAACCTTACCAATCCAATAGCAACAAGATAAACCATAAGATGCCAAGATAAGCCACCACAATAGCAAAAGAATGACCTCCAAGATCTAGGGAATCATCATCAACAACTCCACAACCAAAGAAATACCATAGCATAGCACAAGAAAACCAAAATCCTCAAGGGTAGCGAAAATTCCAGTCCTATACTTCTCACAATGGGAGAGTTATGATTTAAAATGAGATATTATGATCTTTATTTATACAAGCTGTCATTCACATAGTTTATCCACATTAGCAAGGGTAAAACATAAAATAAGGGGTCCAAAACCCTTACCTTACCCCTTGCAACAAAGTGATATTAAACAATTCACTTTTACACAAAATAAAACCCTAAAGTAAGATGATGTTCTCCCTTTAGGGGACGTTTTGACACTAGGAGCAAGTCGTTGGAGTTAAATATGCCTAGTTAGGCCTTCGAATGCTACATGTCACTCATTTAAGCCATCTCCTCATGGTAAAATTATTCTTCTCCTCAAAACATCCATGTGTCAATGAGCCATGTCTTCACCACCAAACCCTAGCCCCTATGGGTGACATCAATCTTCTAAAAGTGATGTTTTGCCTCTCCTAGACAAAAAGTTTGGCATCTAAGGGCTAGGTCACGTCATCCATGATGTCTTCTAGGCCTCCAAAGGTATGTCTCTCTCATCTGGCATACAGGCCTTTGGCATCCAACCTATGGGCTTCAAGCCCCATGGAAGCCCAAGCTAGGCTTGTTCCTCCAAAACTGTCCACCAACTAGGTCCTGCAAAGACAAATAAGCACGCCCTCCAAGGATATCAAGTCATAATATCATGGTGAGTAAATCAAAACAATAAATGATCCACCAAATCATGTGCATCAAAGATTACTCGATCAACCAAGTAAGTGCTCAAAGACATTATGCAACTTGCCAAGCTTGGATATGGGAGGGTTGACGAGGTGTCATGTTGGGTAAATATTTCCCTAGGTCAAGGAGTGTTTCCCAAGTGATCCCCCTCTAATCCATGTGAAGTAGATGAAGTGGTTATGGATCAAGACTCACTAGGCATGGGGTTCATGACATACAAGGGGTCGTAGTGTCTCATTCATGGGTGTCTTTGTAGAGGGTCTGTGGCACCTTTGTTTGCAATGCACTTTTTCCAAGCCCATCATTTTTCCATTATTTTTTGCTTTCATGTTTTAAAGGATGATTTGAAGAACATTGTACTGGCGTGGTGTCTAGATAATGATAGTTTCACTCATAAATACCTTGCAGAAATGAGAAGGCTAGCTTGTGATGAGACCCCCTTTCTCCCAATTGTGTAACTAAGAGCCACTACCCTCGCTTGGTGGTCAGATGATGGTAATTCATACCTCTATATACCCATAATCATGATAGGCCGGATCATGATGAGACCTCCTATCCTCCAACTAACCCCCTAAGCATTCACTATTATTTATTCTTGTAGGTCCCCCTTTTCTTACAGAGAAGCGTTTCATTGCTTTCTCATGGGATCCCTGGGAGAAGCATATGGAAGGTCTATATATAGGCTTTTATCTTTTTATCCAACACCAATACCTCTGGGCCTTCAGCCTCTTCTTACCATAGAATGAGGGACAACCCCTTCTTGGGTCAATACACCCTAAAATCCCAAGAGACAAGGAAATGGGGGGGTTTAGGTGATGGAAAGTGGTAAGTATGGTTGGGAACAATATGATGGATATTCAAGGGATTTCCTAGTAGAAAATCCATTCCCGAGGAAGACCACTTACTAGGGCACAATGTCAACCACCAAGGTGAAATGGGGCAAAAGGCATAATTTCCAAGCATATATCATAAAATCTAAAGCAATCTAAGATACAACATTCTCAAAATTCCTCAAATATTGAAATGACACTCACCATAATACCTAACTTGAACCTCATGGATCAAGGCCCAGTGCCTCTCGGAAGCTAGTTGGTGTCAGTGGATGCCATCTCAAAATCCCGACCTATGTGCGGTGAGAAGGGTCCATCTGTGCAAGTGGATATTGTTGGTCATGTATTCTCTCGGCACTCCATATCTGCAACTTGAGGGCCTCAAGACATAATCTCCTTAGTTATCCCACAAAATGGGAATAACATGCATCTGAAAACTAATCAACAATATCATATATCAAAAATTCATCATTCTCAACAAACACATTATCATCTTCTTGGACATCATTTTGTGCTTCCATTGTGTCATTTTGCTCTTCCATTGGGTATTTAATATCCGCAAGTTCTCCAAAATGATCATTTCCAGTCAATCCTTCTAATATTACTTGAGGTTCCTTTGACATTTTTTCCACCTTTAATTCATTAAAATATCATTTCCTCAAGCCAACTTCTTGCATTTAATTTGGAAGAGCTGGAATAACATTAATTCTCTATTGAATAAAATTGCACTGTAGTGGGTCACTTTCAATGGCTATGCAATTTCTCTCTTTATGTAAGAAACACAGTAGTGTTGTACCTAATTACCAAATACAAAATAAATAATTAAGTTAAATAATTTAAAATGACATAAATTAAAAATAATAAAGATTGAAGTATGATTTCATAATTGTTAGATCATAGCTCTTACCTGAACTCAAGAAAAAATCCAAAACCCGATCTCCTTAATTTGAAAATGTATCTATAAGATAATTAATTAATGTTTGTGGTTTTTGATCAATTTTAATCATCACTCCTTTCAAATCATTTTCCTCGTATGTTAGATTTCTAACCACAACATTGTAAACCAATAAACTACTATGCTTCCCTTCATCATTTACATTGACAATAATAGAATTATAAGAATCATCTTTTATCCAGGTTGCAAGATATATACTCTCAATATCACGTGTAAATGGTTCTCTATTGGAGCTTTGAATATTAGGCTTGTGCCTATGACATAAATAAGTGCAAATTCAATTAACTTGTGAATTAATAAAATTGATTTCTAATCTTAATCGCTAAACATACACTTTCAATATCTTACCAAATAAGTTGCATGTTTGTCTTTTCTTTTCCCTTCAAGCTTGATTGTATTAATCCTTGTTGTGTGTCTAAATGAAAAACCATAAATCTCCAAAATAGTGATGTTGTGACTTTCATAAATCTCATAACCACTTTATTGAAAGCTTGGTAAGTATAAGGCTTTGTATCATATCCAATGTTTTGAATATTATACCCATGAGGGATATCCGCAATAACTAGAGAGTATTCTTTTTAAGGAACAATATTTGCAATTTGTTCACAATCACCTAATATCTCTTTATACTGAATAGTGTCGAGCCCATTCCAAATTTAGTGATCAGGGGTCTCATTAAGTTTAACAGTTCAAACATGTCTCCCTCTATCTCTTTCAAACTTGGCTTTTTGAATAAAAATTTTAAAGGTTTCAGGTACTCCATCTGCATTCTTCTTTGACATCTTTAATGAAACAAACAAACATATAGTTATATATCTATAACTAATAAAATATAAACTAATTAATCTACAAACGAATAATATGAATGTAATAAATCAACATACATTTTTTAATGCAACAAAAAATTGTTTCAATATTGTTGTAGAGCTTGAATCTGGATAGTTGAGCTTAACATCATCCCAACTCTCTTCATTCAATATCTTAACCATTTCCTCTTGTATTCTCATATACGTCTTTTGACTAAATTAAAAAAATAAATAATGGTATAATGATATATATAATAAAATACTTAGAACATTGATATGTTAAACTGATAAAAAAAAAAAAAAAATCTTGTCCTAACATAAATAAAAATAACTCAAAAACCTTACTTTTGAAATTCATCATACAATTCTTTCATTGACAATTCACTCGACCTTACACGTAATAATATAGCTATGATAATTTTCTCATCCTTCACTCATTGTATCATTCTCCGAGGTGTTATAGTCATATCTTCTGGAATAATCTTGATTTCAGTCCATGTCTTACTTGTGCTACATATTAAGGGTTTAGACTTCTTAACTCTCTGATTTTTTATACCAATATTTTCCCATAGACTGAAGATCTCATCTATCAAATCCCATACCTTTCCAGCTCTAAATACCAATTGAAAATAACTATCCACGGCTCTGAATACATCACTTCCTTAGCGATTTTTTTCTTTTGCATTTTCATCATCAATTGGGAATCCTATTTCCATACAACATTGTTTTTTAAACTTTGCATCAAAGTTTCATCTCTCCCCACGACATATTTTAGAAAACACATTATGAATAAACCTCACCCTTTGAATGAAATTCATGGACATCATGTACTCATTATTCGTTTTATGATCCCATGCCAATAACTTTGCTTCTGAATCTGATAAACCAGCATAAATTATGCATTTGATTGTCTCCAAAAGAGGGTTATTGGGATATTCTTGCATCAATTTTGTTAGTTACCTAACCTCCATAACCCCCCACATAGGTAGAATAATATATTTTCTATGTAATAAAGGCCAATACTAATAATTCCTAGTAATAAGGAAGAATAAGTCAAATGTAAGAAGACCTTATAGAAGTTTCTGCTTCTAGAATATCTTCCTCTATATTATTTTTTTGGTAGATAGATTTTGTATAAACATGAGTCAAGGGGATGAGAAGTCTTTTTCTTGAGAATTATTGTAATAGAGTGTTTCTATGTTGGAGGTTGTCCCCTCGAAGAGACAAATGAACATTGTTTCCTATCAATAAAGGTGTTATTTTGGTGTTGTGGTTTCATATATTGTGTTGTTTTGTTGTTATTCTCTGCAATATTTTTGTTTTCGGCTATTATAATAGATATGGTACCTTACAAGCGGTATCAGAGCACTTTTCTTGGAAGAAAATTGTGGGTTATTTTTTTTCAAGGTACAGACGTATTTTGACGTCTTAAAACTATAGAAATTTGTCTTTCAATGCATAAATCCGCGGTTGGGGAAGCATACACGCGGGAACTACAAGTAGTACTTAAGCGCACATTGTTGGCCACTCGTGTAATCCCTGTTGGTACCCCTTCGAGTGGTAGAGCATCAAAAAACACTTGTATATGGATCAGCCTAGATATCTTGAAGCCCTCCGTAAATAAACCAATCAGCCTCCCGGCTGCTATAGTGCCACCGAGAACAGCACTTGGGAAGATAATCTCTAGTACCTGGGTAGTCGGGTAGTATGGATAAGGGCACAGTCTAGTCTCCTTAGTTGGTGCCATGAGATATTGGGTCAAGTACTATTATTGGACCCCACACATATATCAGAGATATATATCACAAGGAAAACTCTCCTCTGTAGAAACCCTAAACACCCTAACCCTTGGGACAGAAACAGAACAGACAAGATCTAATGTCATGCAACCTTGCCTCCTGCATTCGGATTGAAAAATTCCTACATATTTCTTCCTATTAATAATTTGGTCATTTCAGCACTGTAGTATTATTTAGATCGGAGTATAACTCCGCAAGAGTTTAAAAAAAAATATGGTGTTCTTCATCTAGATCTGGAACGTTGGCAATGGTGGCAATGAAGAAAATTTTCCCGCCAAGGGTATGTGGCTTGGACACAATTTGTTGCAAATATTTATCAACGCTTTGACACTGACACACACCATTTAGGTTGTTTGACCAAGTTGAAACAATCATGTACAATGGAAGACTTTATAGCTGCTTTTGAGCGCTTGGATTTCTGCACGGAGGGCACGTCTAATATTTTTTTGGGGGGAATGTTTTATCAATGGCCTCAAGGATGAGGTTTGTGCCCATGTCCTCATGGCTCTACCTTTGAGTTGGGTGGAAGCTACTAAAAGAGATAAGGAAGCACAACAGGTTGCCTCTTCTCAAACCAAAAAACCATCCTTTCTTCCCCACCCTAAACCCACCACTCCAGCCCCTCCTTCCACTCCATTGAAGTTCCAGAAATTAACCAGGGCAGAAATGGTTGAACGCCAAATCAAGGGCCTTTGTTAAAATTGTGATGACAAATACTTTTCAGGGCACAAGTGTAAGTAACAAAATATTTTTATGACCATCTATGAGGATGTTTCGGAAGAAACGGTCGAGGCCCCCCCTGTGGTTGAGTTACCAAAGCCAACTGATATTACTCTACCCTCGAACCCCCCAAAAGTTGAACTAGTCATTTCATTGAATGCTCTCACTAAATTCTCTTCTCTCCAAAACCCTCAAGCTAATTGGTTATATTAAGCATCGAAAGGTCATCATCCTCATTAATAGTGGCAGCACCCATAATTTTATTCACCGCTACATTGCCCAAAAACCAATTGCTATATCCTTGCAGTCAACAACTTTCAAATCATGATTGCCAATGGAGGTTCCATGAAATGTGGGGGGCATTGTGAAAATGTGTGTATCCAAATTGGTCAGTACCATGTGAAATATCATATGTTTTCTATCGACATGGGTGGTTGTGACATTGTGCTTAGTGCATAATAGTTACAGACTCTTGGTCCCATCCTCATGAATTTTAAGGAATTGACCATGCAATTCAGCCAGGAGGGCCAACAGTATAAGTTCCAAGGCATCACCGCCAGCTCCCATGAAATCACCAGTTCCCATCGCATGGAAAAGATCCTGAGGAAAGGTCATTTCGACATTAGTGCACAACTCCATTCCATTCACGTTGTTGAGACGCCCTCTATACATATAGACCTCCAAGCCATCATATCCGAATATCAAGTTGTTTTTTCCACTCCCCGGGGACTTCCTCCTTCCCGTGGTGTTCATGATCATTCCATTCCCCTAGTATCTAGAATCCTTCGTCCCAATGTTCTCCCTTATCGTCATCCCTTTGCACAGAAAAATGAAATTGAGAAAATTGTTCAAGAATTGATCGTCGCGTGTGTTATATGTCTTAGTACCAGCCCCTACTCTTCTCATGGGATCATGTTACTTAAGAAATAAGTCTCTTGGCACATGTGTCCTGACTTTTGCACCCTCAACAAAATCACCATCAAAGACAAATTTCCCATCCGTGTCATTGATGATCTCTTGGATGAATTAAGTGGTGCTCAATTCTTTACTAAACTTGATCGTTGTTCTGGCTACCACCAGATATGTATGAAAGAGAAAGACATTCCTAAGACTGTTTTTCAAACTCATGAGGGCCACTATGAGTTCTTTATCATGCCCTTTGACTTTTGTTATGATCCCTCCACTTTCCAGAGCCTCATGAATCATGTATTTCGTCCTTTTCTCCATCATTTTTTGTTAGTTTTATTTGATGATATTCTCATTTATAGTAAAACGTGGACAACCCATCTTTTCCATGTGGATCAAGTTCTGTATCTACTCTCTCAGCACCAACTTTTCCTCAAACAATCTAAATGTGATTTTGGAGCCTCGGAAGTGGATTACTTGGGTCATATTGTTGGAAAGGATGGTGTCAGGGTGGATCCTAAGAAAATTAAAACTATGAAGGATAGGCCTCGTCCCAAGAATCTCAAGAGCTTGTGTGGGTTTCTTGGTTTAACCGGATATTATCACAAGTTTGTTAAGAATTATGGAGAAATTGTGATGCCTCTCACTACTCTCCTAAAAAATAATGCTTTCATTTGGAATCCAACAGTTGATTTTGCATGAAACCAGTGGAGGGTTTGGCACTTGGCTACCATTGCAAAGGGAGCGTCGACGTTGGACAACAGGTCTAGGGGCGTGTTGTGTTAATTAAAATTCGCAGGATTTTAAAGGGAGCGCCGAGAGCAAGCCAGCGCTCTCCTTACTGACCAAAGGGAGCGCCAACCCTGTACTGGCCTTACGCGCCACTCATTCTTTTGGTTCAGCGCACCCGTATATCCTCCAAAGGAGCGCTGACAAATGAAGTTTAAAGAAACGCGCCCCTGATTCCTCTGCACCCTCCCATCCAGCCTGCGACTTTCCTCCAAACCATGGCTTCCTCCGGGGAGCCCGATCCGCCTCCAGAGGTTCTAGCATTCAGAACCATGATCGCTACTGGCCCCAAACGCCCTCCATCCACGACTCAACAGAAGTTTGTAAAGAAATTGGACACAATCCCTTCGGTGGCCCTCCCGAAAGAAGAAACCTGCAAGCGGCCTTGAATCTGGCTGAGAGGGGCCTCATAGGACATATCACGGGCCTCTGGCCCTCACTCAAAATGGTGGAAGAGTGGACTCAAAGGAACTGGAAGCCATTGATCAAAGAAGGAATCAAAAAAAAATTCGTAGGTAAGGGTTTCTTTGTGTTTGTTTTTGAAAACCCGGAGGACAAAGGAGTAATCTTCAGGAATGGGCCATACTTTATGGGACCCCAGGGCCTTTACCTAAACAAATGGACACCAGATTTTGATCCTACCCAAGATGTCCCTTCTGTTGTCCCGGTTTGGGTCAGGCTTCCTCATTTACCTCTCCACTGCTGGAATCAAAAATCCCTCCAGATTATTGGCAATGCGTTGGGAAAATACATAGACCAAGCAGCACGAAAGGATCAGTATTCTTGTGCTCGTATTTGCATAGAAGTGGATCTAGAAGAGGGGTTACCGGAAGCAATCAAGCTCAATGTAGCAGGGTGGATGCATGTTCAGGAGTTGGACTACGAGCAGCTACCTTTTAAATGCAGACATTTCCATGGGCATGGACACTTTGCAAAGCATTGCAAGAAGAAGGCTGAGGAATAAGTAGACAAACAAAATGGGGAACAATGGACCCTAGTCCAGAAAAATGCAAACACAAAAAAAGGCACAGGTAAAGGAAAGATGGTCGGAGGACCTAGCAGGTCCAGAGTAGGCCAGGAAGCGGAAGCAAATCCAAATGGGACAGTAAGTGTGCAGAAAAATCAAACAAATTCAACCCAAGAGAATATGGAACATGCAAACACACCACCTTCAAACAAAGAGGGAAGGGAGCTAGTACAAACTGAAGCCAATCAAGGCAGCCCCTCCAATCCCTCGTACATAGAAATTGCAAGGAAAAAACTAGTGGAAAGCTCAGGTTCTTCAGAGGATGAAACATATGAGCAACCCTCGAAAAAAGAAGGAAGGAAATCCCGCAAAGAAAAGAGGGAGGAGGAGGCAGAAAGACTCAAAACACAAGGAAGCCAGTCTACAATAGAAATGTCTATTGGGCGAAACATCAGACCAAGGCCTTCCAAGGGAGGCCTCAACCTCCCCCCCTTAAGTAAATAATGAATCTCGTCTCTTGGAATTGTAGAGGACTG
>ML778845.1:640432-708118 GCA_009831015.1 Picea engelmannii
TGATAAGTGGGTTTATGAAAAAATCCAAGGTAGGGGGAGGAACTAACTCCACTTACCTGGCTTTAATCCCCAAAGACTCCAGCCCCGATTCATTTGCAAGGTTCAGGCCCATATCGCTGTGTAACGCCTCCTATAAGATTCTGCAAAACTCCTAGCAAATAGGATCAAGCCGTTGCTAAAAAGATTGATCTCCAGCCCTCAAGGTGGTTTTGTGGAAGGTAGGCACATTCTAGACAATGTAATCCAAGTTCATGAGACAATACATACAAGTAAACAGCGAAAAGAGAAAGGAATGTTGATAAAATTAGACATGGCGAATGTGTTTGACAGAGTCGGTCGCTCATTCCTTTGCAAAGTTCTTCTCACCTTTGGCGTCTCGCCTCAATTTGTTCAGCTAATTAAAGCCTGCATTGACAGTCCATGGATTTCCCCACTATTCAATGGCTGCCCAACCAATTTTTTCCAAGCTCGGAGAGGAATCAGGCAGGGATGCCCTCTCTCCCCTTTCCTGTACATCTTAATGGTTGATTCCCTTAGTCAAAAACTCATTGTTGAAAGATTAGTTGGTAACATTCTGGGTCTCAGACCGTCCACTGGAGCAGAATCTCTTAATCATGCGCTCTTCGCCGACGATTCCCTCCTCCTTGGGGGAGCCTCCATCAGAATTGCCAAAGCTTTTGACACAGTCCTCAGAAATTATTGCAGAGTATCGGGAGACTTAGTGAACGAGAGCAAAAGTGAAGTCTTCAGCTGGAATATAAGTCAGCACGAACTCACAGGCATCACCACTCTCCTCGGGTTCAAAGGACAAACAAAATGGGACAGGTTTAAGTATCTCGGCCTTCCCATAATCTTTGGCGTTAACAAAAGATCGCTTTGGAGCGATGTCATATCCAAAATCAAATCAAAAATTTCAGCGTGGGGAGGCTATTGGTTGACTAAGGGAGGCAAAGTAATCTTAATTAAATCCCTGCTGTCTGCGCTTCCAATCTTCCAAGCGGCATTTCTTCTAGCACCAAGAAACGTGATGGAGCAGATCTCCAAACTCCTTAGAGATTTCTTGTGGCAGGGAGGGAAGGGCAATGAAAAGAAAATGCATTTGGTGTGCTGGGATGTAGTTAAAAAATCCATGGCAAAGGGCGGGCTGCAAATCAGAGACCCCGCACTTGTAAACTTAGCGTTGGGAGGGAAGATTTTGTGGAAACTGATCCACGAGCCCACGCACCCAATCAGCGACACCCTGCGTGCAAAATACAGGCCCAACAAAACTCTCAGCAACCTCCAAAACTAGAGCACAGTCAGTTGTACGCAGGTGTGGAAATTGTGTTGCAAAAGCAGCAAATTCTTTAAAAATCCGCTCTACATATCGCTTGGCAATGGAAAACGCACGCATTTGTGGCTTGATCATATCATGGGAAGGGAACCATTGGCCGAAAACGTGGATATAACAAATCTCAGAGACTGGTTGCAGAGAGCAGGAGTCAATAGATTATATGACCTCTCAAAGTGGGACGAGCATGGAGACTGGGTAGGATGGGATTTTCATGGAGTCCTAGCCCGGTTATCACTGCAACTATCCACTTTTGAAGAGTTGTTGGAGGACGCTGCCCCTGTCAACAGAACAATCAAAGATAGCTGGGGCTGGGACCAAACAGGCGTATACACCACGACAGAAGGATATAGAAACTTGCAGGCTTCAAGAAACAGCAGTCAAACTCCGGCATTCTGGAAAAGCTTCTGGGAACCGCTAGTCGTACCAAAAGTGAACTTCTTCTTCTGGACCCTGGTGCACAATAAACTTCTAACGGGAGATAACCTGGAGAAAAGGAACATAGCGGGGCCTCACAGATGTGTGTTATGCAGCAATAACTCTGAAACAGCCCAGCACTTATTCATGGAATGCATCTTTGCTAAAGAGGTCTGGGGACTCATCCTACAGGATCTTCAAATATCACTTCAACCTCAGAATTCTGTTGCGGAGCTCTTTGCCTCTTGGAGTCTCATCTATCCGCAACGAATCCCCTCAAAATCCTTTTGGCGCAAAATCTGGACAGCGATTCCCAAGTATGTATGTTGGCAACTTTGGTTGGCACGCAATCAGATGATTTTCAAAGAGCTGTGGCACTCCCCGACGCAAGTAGCTGCAAAAGCTAAATCCTTCCTCCTGGAAGCGGCCCAACAACAGTATTTTAAAGAGGATCCTTCGTTATTGCCCGAGGAAAAGAGGTGGCTAGGCCCTCTTGTGCCTTATCTATGTAAGCTTCCACTCTCCCCCCAATCTGTCACACCGGATTGGCGCATAAGAGATGATGACGACACTTTCCAGTCTTGGTGGCGGTCTCAAAATTTATCCACAATTTTCTTTGACGGGGCGTCTAAAGGAAATCCCGGTGTCACTGGTGCTGGGGGGTCATCTACTCCCTGGAGGGGTCTACAAAAGACTGTTTCTGCTGGGGTTTAGGTCAGAAAACCAACAATCAAGCCAAGATGCTAGGGCTCATTAAAGCTTGCCACATTGCCAGAGAAAAAGGAATCAAAGACCTTCAAGTATTCGGAGACTCAGAGATAATAATAAAAAACTTAAACAAGGAGACACGGTTCAGCAACGCCAGCCTAAACAAAACCTTGGACAGATTGAAGAGAGTTCTTCAAGACTTCAACTCGTGCAAGTTTTATCACATTCTTAGAAAGTCAAACATTGAAGTTGATCAGATAGCGAACAAAGGCAGTACCCTCATGAAAGGACAGCTAATTGTAAACAATGAAAGATTTGTGCAAATTCCCTGAGAAGGCTAAAAAACAAAAGCAGCGGCAGTTAGTAAACTGTATTGTATTAGGGGTCGCTTCGGCTATGACCCATTTTCAATTCAGATAAATAAATCCCATACCCGTTATAGTTAAAAAAAAAAAAAATTAACCTATGAAATACTAGATTCTCCTCGAATGTCTTATCAATGTTTCTTCCTTGTAGCTTGCTCCAACTATTTAATGAATGTTGCCCAATATTTAACTCAATGTAAAAAGACAAAATAAGACTCTGTATATATCACAAAATTGATATAAATTATTGTTAAGTGTAACGAATGTGGGATAAATAAATAAATAAATTGTGTACATATATACCTAAAATTAAATGGATCATCACTAAGTTTAATGAATGTGAGATAAATAAACAAACATGAAAAATATTATAATTAACCAATAAATAACAAATTAATAGAGTAAAAGTTGTTTTTAATTTTGAAGAGAAAAATAATAGAGGAAAAAATTGGGGGGAATTTTGGAGGGAAAATTTTGCGGAGAATTTTCAAGGGAAAATTTTGGAGGGAAATCTCCATTCTGCAAGTTATAATATTTTCGTTGGGAGGGTGAGCATTTGTATCATTCTATGTTCTTAGTGAGAAGTGATGGCTTCGTCAGATAAAAAAAAATTATTTATGAGACATCAAAAAATTGTTCAAGTGCCTCTTCTTTTGGGACTAGCAAATGTGATGGGAATGCTTGTAATGTACATGAGGCGTCGTATTTTTCATCTAGTCAGAGGTTTGATCATAGTGCAAGCAATGTTATTCAGCATGTTCCTTGGGAAAGTCCTAAATCAAAGGACTTTTAAGGCACCAATGATAAAGAGGAGGAATATGATGGTGATCAATATGTTCAGCAGTTTAATAATATTGAAAATAATCAAAATGTAGGTCGAAGTGGAGACTTTGATCACAGGTTAAATGATTGGGATAATAATTTTCCTCCAAGTGAGGATTTCCAAGGTACCGATGAATATTTTCCTCCAAATGAGAATTTCCAAGGCACTAATGAGAATGATGAAGAATTTTCTTTAAGTGGAGATTTTTAAAGTAGTGAAGATGATTATGTCAATGGTGGACACTCTTTCCCGAGTGGGGAATTTAAAGGCAACAATGTTGGTGATGATGATTTTCCTCCAAGTAAGGATTTTCAAGGTACTAATGAGGATGATGAATATTTTCCTCCAAGTGAAGATTTTCAAGGAACTAACGAGGATAATGAAGAATTTCCCTCAAGTGAGGATTTTAAAAGTAGTGAAGATGATTATGCCAATGGTGGACACTCTTTTCCGAGTGGGGAATTTAAAGGCAACAATGTTGATGATGAGGATTTTCCTCCAAGTGGGGATTTTCAAAGCAGTGACAAGGATGATGAAGAATTTCCCTCAAGTGGGAATTATAAAAGTAGTGAAGATGATTATGTCAATCGTGAACACTCTTTCCCAAGAGGAGAATTTAAAGGCATCAATGATGATGATGATGATTTTCCTCCAAGTGAGTATTTTCAAGGTACCAATGAAGATTTTCCTACAAGTGAATCTTTTCAAGGCACTAAGCAAGATGATGAATAATTTCCCTGAAGTGGAAATTTTAGAAGCAGTGAAGATGATTATGCCAATGGTCGACACTCTTTCCCGAGTGGAGAATTTAAAGGTAACAATGTTGATGATGATTTTCCTCCAAGTGAGGATTTTCAAGGTATCGATGACGATGATAAAACAAATTCTCCAAGTGAGGATTTTCAAGGCACTCATGAGAATGATGAAGAATTTCCCTCAATTGGAAATCTTAAAAGTGGTGAAGATAATTATGTCGATGGTGGACAATTTTTTCCAGGTGGGCAATTTAAAGGCACCAATGGTGATGATGATGTTTTTCCTCCAACCAAAGATTTTAGGAGCATTGATGATGGTGTTGATGATGATGAAAACATTCTTGTTAAAGAAGAGTTTAACGACATTGATAGTCTTAAGGATGATAATGATTTTCCTTCAAGTGAATATTTTCATGGAAGATATAATGACATTGGTGAGGATGGTAATCATTTTTCTAGTGAGTTTGATATTTCTCTTATCAACGAGATTATAGATGAAGATGATGATGGGCCTAGGAATGAAGATCATGTTCTCAATCATTCAGCTGCAACAAATCAAGGTGATCGACATTCTCTTGTTCGGTCTCCTGACAATGTTTTGCTTAATATTCCTTCTAGTGATGAGGAAATTCCTTCTAGTGAGGATGATGAAATAGTGGAGACATTACAAAGAAACATTGTGTCGAGGACTAGGACTAGACATTTTTATATCAATCCAAATCATTCTAGTTATACAAGGTCTAGGAAAGAATTTCTCACTAAATCAGTTTTTATAAATGATTTGATTTCAAGTGATTGTTGTCAAAAGAATTGTTTGAAAAGCATGGACTACATGTATGCCTTGAATAAAAGGAAGAAATATTTGTCGATAAATAAGAACATGCAAAATTCATATTTAATGGGGTGCATAATATCCACCAAAACAGAATATGATTATCGCATTGGGAATCTTTTACTTTGCAGAAATGCTTTCAAAAAAAAATCACTCAATTGGTAATCTTTGTCTATCAAGAATCCAAACTAGGTTGGAAAAAGATCCTTCATTTCATTCAAAAGGATATCATGGACAAGAGAGTGGGTCATTAACAAACACTACATTGTCATGGATGCATCACTTATTTTCCAAACATGGAGAGTGTATGTCAGATAGAGACACAATACATATTCCAAATAATTTCTCGAGGGAAATCTACAACTTGTACAAAGAATATGTTGAAGGTGTTGAAGGAAATGGTAATTTTATTACATATACATATTTTACAAGAATATGGAAGAAACAATTCAACAATTTCCATATTCCTAAAAATTCAATTATGAAGGTTTGCAGTACATGTGCTACTCTTAAATCAAAAAGAGATAAATCTCAAGAGGTAGAAAGAGGTATGTATTTACCCATTTTTTTTAATTGGATAGTTATCAAATATGAAAACATATTATCAATATTTTCATTTTATATCATGTGCAGACTCCATAGTCAAAGCACTTCAAGAACATCAGAATCAACAATCAAGTGAAAGACAAAAGTTGTAAAAACATCTAAAGAAGTGATATAATGTTCCAAACAAATAGTTAGGTATGATAATTGATGGCATGTATCAAAAGAAAACACTTCTACCACATTTTGTCCGTACACCAAAAAATTAACAAGAAAACAATTTCATTCAGTTTGACTTGGTTGGTTGTATGGTTTTTAATAGAAAATGTGTCCAAGGTTTACTTCACAGCTCCAAAGATTCATAATGATGCAAATCTTACCATCACCATAATTCATAATGTGCTCACTCACTAGTCTGGCAATCTTCCTCATGTTCTATATCTACAGTTAGACAACACTAGTCGTGAAAACAAAAATCAAATTGTGTTTGAATATCCAAGCATGCTTGTTCAACTGGGAATATTTCAAAAGGTGAAATTGGGTTTCCTTCTTGTTGGACACACTCATGATCATATTTGATCAAATGTTCATTTTTTTTTTCAATAACATTGAAGAGGGAAAATGTTGGAAGCCTACCATCATTAATTGAATGTATTAAGAAATCATACATTCTAAAGCCAATTTTTCACATATTAGAAGAAATTTTTGACGTGCGAATATTTATTCAGGAATCACATGGTGAAGAAAAACGTATTGAGCATCTTAATGACATTAGTTTCCAACATCAATTTTGTTTCAAAAAAGTTGATGGGAAAACACTTATATGGGGAAAGTAGAATTCAACTACTGTAGAATGGGGGTCTTCATCAGGTTTAGCATTTATGAATTTCATTCCAAATCGTCCAATATTTGCATCAAAGTTACTATTATTACAATTAGTTGTCGAAATCCATAATGCATGGAGGCGTAATAGAGATGTAGATTATTATGAATGCTTGGAAGAAATAAAAAAGATCTATTAAAGATACATATAAGTACTTTGATGTTGTTGATTTTGTTTAGTGGAAGTATTTTTTCAATGGTCAAAGCGACATAATTTCAAGCTCAACAAATGAAGATACATTTTTGAAAACCCCATATCATTGGCCACTAAATATGTCAAATGAATCTGAAGAAAGAAACACTATTGAATAACAAGAATTTGAAGGTGCTATTGAGTTTACCCAAGTAGAGGAAAGAGAAATGTATATCGATTATCGAAGATCATGTGCACAACGTGAAGCCATGGAAGACCTTTGCAAGGGTTCAGTGCATGGTATTGAGAGTAGCATGATTGCAGTCTTAGCAACCAAAGATCCACATGGTTATCCATTCTGGATTGCAAATGTTATAAATATTGACAAAGAAAATAAAAATGTTATAGCAATTGAAGTGCATTGGTATGCAAGAGGTACACACACATTCAATGGTGTGTACAAGGCAGAGATGGTGGTTGAGAAACATGTCAATAGAAAGAGAAAAAGAAAGGGTCAAAATACAACTCGTCGTCGCATTGACCTCTTAAAATTAAAGAATGTTGGCATACTTGTTTATGACTTCAATTTGACAAAGAGATGATCTCTTCGCTCCAGGACAACAAAGATTATCAAGAGGTTGTTGCCACAAGAAATAACTGCAAGATGGGAGACTATTGAACATAGTCGTAGATCTAAAAGGATTTTGACATCTAAAATGGTGGGCATGGATGTAGACTCAGGTGCATTCATCAACAATAGAGAAGAGAGTAGATCATATACATCTTCATCCAATCACTCATCTGAAGACAATGTAGACTCCAATGGTATTTCAGAATCCATGAGTCAATCTGAATAAGTGTGTGAAACATTTTATGTATTTTTTATCCATATGATGTTTGTATGGTAACTAGAAATGAGCATGATCTTACATGAAGTTATAAATCATTTCTATGTTTTATGAATTATATGTTTTGATTATGGAAAACATAATAAAAATTACTAGCTCATATGTTTTGAATATGGACAATTTAACAATACTTTTAAGAAATAATTTATGTTTCATTCAACGTATCTTGTATTTACTTCTTTTTATTAAAAGTTTAAAAAATATTAAAATGTGGTGTTGAATTTTTAAAGTATAGGGTGATATTTTCATGGCATTATGTATTATCTTGTGCTTGGAGTGATAAATTAAGATATAAAAAAGTAAGCATTTAAGGGTTGATTTTATGATTTTGTTTTTAGTAGTGATGATTTGTTTTACCACTTCAAAAAAATGTGGCATTTAAATACCCCAATTTTAGCATGGGTGTTATTTGAGGTTTTGGTTTTAAATTATCAATATTTTTAATGTTTTGAAAAAAACATTTTGTTTTAGGTAACGTCATTTTTCATTTAGGTGTTGATTTCAAGATTTTTCTGAGCTATTATATGAGTTTTGAATGCCATGTTTAAACCCCGTTACAAAAAAATTGTGCTATCGGTATCATCACTTTTTTATTTGAGGGTTGATTTTCATGTTTTTATGCACTAATGTTGGTTTTAAGGGCTAGAGTTCTCTTTTTGAGGTCACAGTTCTCGTTAAGTCAGTAATTGTGTTAGTGCATTTTGGACTATATAGTGGGAGAACATGGACATTAAGTTGAAGAGGTCTACAACATTCCATCCACAAACAGATGGGCAAACAAAAGTAGGCAACGAGACTTTGGTGCAACTTTTGAGGGGTTACAATCAAAAGCATCCGAAGAATTGGGATGAAAATCCGATCTATATACAACACTCTTATAACAAAGCAATCCACACTTCTACTAGTAAGTCACCTTTTGAAACTTTATTTGGGTATTTTCCACCTTCATCCTTAGATGTTGTATATGGAAAACAAGGAGGAGTGATGGAAGACCTCATAGGAGATGCATTAAAAGCAGAAAATTTTGTTGAGAAGATCAAGCGGATCAATTTGCAAGTACTAGAGACACTAAAGAAGTCATAGGAAAAGTACAAGGCTAGACATCGCTATAGAGAGAACAATTAGAGTGGGAGAGAGAATATGGTTATAGCGGAATAAGGAAATGTTGCAGGGCCCTAGTAAGAAGATCAAAGCTCTGCGGTATAGTCCTTTTGAGGTATTCGAAAAAGTGGGAAATAATGCCTATAAACTCGGTCTACCCCATACATGTGCATTTACTCAATAGTGAATGTGGAGAATCTTAAACTCTATGAAACTTCCATGTTGGATCAGGAGAAGGAGCAGGGCCTACCTGCCATACAGAACTTAGCACTAAGTGCTCATGCAGAGTTGGCAGAGGACACCATCTTGCAAAAGCGGTCCAAAACTACAAGATAGGGGCAGCATGACCTTTGGAAGATTGAGTTGAAAAGTAATGCAAAGTGGTAATACAGGGATAAGGTAGAGGAAAAATTTCATCACCTCATTCAATAAAGTTTTTGGAGACCAAAAGCCTCCATAAGTGGGGAGGTATGATCCGGATTGGATCATTATATTGTGTTTCATATATCTCGACCCTTTCAAAGTGGATCAAATTGGAGGATTCAACTTGCAGGACCATTTTAGTGGTAGGTCATCGTTTGAAAAATTAGGGTTTGAAACCTTCTGGTACCATTTTGAGGCATTAAATAACGTTTTTTGGGGTTCTTTTGTCCGGGACTATGTGCACCCCCTTGACGGTATTCTACACTATGATACCTTTCCAACGGTGCAACCCGTGTGTCAAACAAAGTTTGTATGAAAAAGTTATGTAACCCGCAAGTTGACCTATCGTGTTGACCACCATGGTACGAGAGGATGTTACGTCAGCCCCCATTACTCATGCATATGGCACTAGCCATGTATGTGATTTCAAAAATATTCTAAAAGGTCAACAACCCTATCACAATTGAGGGTTGATGAAGTCAAAAAACCTACCCCTAGATGGCTATCCAACTATGTTACATATCGGACCACTAGGAGGAGAAAGGGTTACATTGTTTTACATTGTATCTTGTTCCATAGTTGAGAAAAACATCTCAGAGTGGTATTATGTGACATTAACAAATAAGAGATTTTGTAGCAACCATACAGGTCATTGGTCAAAGGCAACTCCACATAGAGTGTCTCTTTCTTTGTACTTGCATAATTTATATACCAGAGAAAAGAGAGTAGTGCAACCTCGCCTTCTTGTTGGGTTTTCAAATGTATTGGGTTTCCTAAGTCATCTTGTGTTTATTTGTGGATGGTGTGATTGTATTTTACTGTTCTTTATATTTCGGATTTTATCTATTTCATGTATGACCAAAAAAATCAATGACTAAATACTCTGGAAATCTAAAGGAAAAATAACCTTCATACTAAAGATTTCCATTATTTATCAGATCTGTTGTGACAAACTATTCTAGTGGAATATCTATGACAGTTTACATATCACTTGTCCTCCTCTATTCTAAACAATGGATCAACCTCACGATTCTTTAAGCCCTCAAAAAATCTAAAGCAAGGTTGTCCCTTGTCTCCTCTACTCTTCCTAATCATTACCAGGAATTAATAGAATTTTGGGGGACTGCAAAAGTAAAGGAAGACAAGAAGGCATTAATATTACTCACACTCTATTTGTGTATGACATTATTATGTTTGGTGTAAGTTTTGTTAGAAAAGTAGAGTATATTAAAATAGCTTTGAACGCATTTGGTGTTGCAAGAGGAATAGAAGTCCATGTCCTTTGATCAAATAAATGAGGGATTGGTAAAAAGAAATCAATTAAAATTAAGGTTACCCATTTCAATTGCAACCCTTTCATGAAGGAATGAAATACTTGAGTTTTGCACTCAAAGCAAATGATTATGGGTATAGAAATTGACTCTACCTAATCAATGCCAAGACTTAATAGAATTTTGGGGGACTGCAAAAGTAGAGGAAGACTAGAAGGCATTAATATTACTCACACTTTATTTGTCGATGACATTATTATGTTTGGTGTAAGTTTTGTTAGAGAAGTAGAGTATATTAAAAGAGCTTTGAACCCATTTGGTGTTACAAAGAGGAATAGAAGTCCATGTCCTTTGATCAAATAAATGAGGGATTGGTAAAAAGAAATCAATTAAAGTTAAGGTTCCCCATTTCAATTGCAACCCTTCCACAAAGGAAAGAAATACTTGGGTTTTGCACTCAAAGCAAATGATTATGGGTATAGAAATTGACTACCTATATCAAAAAGTGTGAAAATAAATCACAAACTAGAGTACAAGCTTATTATCCTTGGGTGCTCAATTAACCATAGTTAACTCTATGGTAGAAACAACCCCAGTTTAATGGCATTTCTTGACCTACACTCCAATTAACATTCTAGAAAAGGAATATAAAAATTAAAAATATTTATAAAAAAAATGTCTTCATTTTCTATGGAAGGCAAGAAAGACATAAGGAGACTCCCTTTGGTCAAATGGCAAAGGCTTGTCAAGCCCAAAGCTATGGGGGTGGGGATTGAATAATTTACATCAATTTGGAAAAACTTTCACTACAAAGAGCCTTTGGAGGCTTATCAAACGTCCAGGGATGCAATTCGGGCTAATTAAAGCTATACACCCTCTTTCAATTAAAGATTGGTTTCAATCCAGGGTAAAATTTGTGGTAGAGGCTTCTATTATCTGGAAAAACATGACTTGAGCTTTCCCTCTCAATAGCCATTAACTTCCCTACAAAGTTGGCAACATCCTAAATGTACAATTAGAGGAGAACCCCAAAATAGATAGCAACCGTGAACGTTGATTTTTTTATAATCTAAATGAAGTTTTTAGATTCAAAGGGATTGTGACAATAATGGATGCCTCAACTGGAATATGGTACTTTCTCTAGAATCATGGCTAAAAGAAGGCAAAAGACCTACAATTGAGACGGCAAATCACAAATTAATGGAACTCATTGGTTAGTAGGTTAATGGCTTGTTCAAGTTACAAGGATCAACTAGTGTGGCATCACAATCCTACTAGGGTTTACATAGCATGTTCTAGATATAAGGTGATGTTTATAGCATAGGAACAAGAGAAATGTTGGTGGCGGAAACCAATTTCAAAACAAGAAACTCCCATGAAGCCTCAGATTTTCTTCCAGTTGGCTCAACGTAACAAAATGTCTACCATTGATATTCTAAGAAAAACTTGGTTTGGGCCAAGTTACTACATTCTATGTAAATCAAACCCCTTTGGCACATCCTCATGTTTTGTCATTTGCTAAAGAAGTTAGAGGCTTTATCCCTCTAGTAATATGGGATCTTGGGATGGCCCTATTCAAGTTGATAGTTTCAAGAAGTGGACAAAGTAGCCATTGATTAAAGATCTCTCCATAATAGTTTCTTGGGCACTTTTGATTACAAGGAACCACATCCTTTTTTAGCATTTATCTTACTCCCACCAACAAGATATCTTGTGAGGGGTACAACATCCTCCCAAACAAAATCAATGTAGATAGGAGGGTTGGAGATTGATCGATCCAAAGCTTGGGGTTTCTTCGATGAGACTAGCCAATGGAACCCAAGGCCCAATGGAGCCAAAAGTACTTTTGTTTCTATATTCTAATCAATGTCTTGTTTAAAGAAAACTCCTAAAACTAGAACCGCAAGGCAGAATTACATCCACTAGAACTCCTAAAACTAGCTATTGAGAAGAATGTGGAAAAGCTTCAAGTCTATGGGAATTCAAAGTTGCTTATAGTGTGCATTAATGATATTTTTGGAGTACAAAATTTAGTTGAGTCCTCTCCTTGACAAGATCAAAGAAATTGTGGGCAGCTTCATGAAACTTTCTTTCAATTGTCTCCAACACAATTAAACATTGTTTAGTGATCAAACACTGAAGTTCAAGGTCAGATTGGAATTCCACTGCTAGGGTACACCTAATGGAGGGGGCATTTGTTTCCAATAATAATCTTCCATTTCTTATGGAGTATTGTATGATGCACTATTAATTGTTCTAGATATACTCGAGGACCTACGGATGGCTCTTTTTAATCGTATAAAACCCTCTGAATACTTCCACGTGATCCATGGATGGTCAACAATGTAAATCATCAACCTTGAGGAATGAAGAGATTCAAATATGTGACCAACAAACAATTTGTGTGTGCGGGCGTGTATAGCTTGTTGGTCAAGGATTTGACTATATATATAAAGTCAAACCCTTGACCAACAAGCTATACACGCCCGCACACACACAAATTGCTTGTTGGTCACATATTTGACTCTCTTGATTAAGTTTAATCTATGATGAAATACTAGGATAGAACATAAGATTATATACAAATAGTGCTCTATTACTTTTTTAATTGAACTTTTTTCTTCCTTGAATATGAAGTCATTTTTTCCTTGATAAAATCGATAGTGCTCTATTACTTTTTTAATTTAACTTTTTTCTTCCTGGAATATGAAGTTACATTTTTTCCTTGATAAAATCGATAGTGCTCTATTACTTTTTTTATTTAACTTTTTCCTTCCTGGAATATGAAGTTACATTTGTTACATTTTTTCCTTGATAAAATCGATAGTGCTCTATTACTTTTTTAATTTAACTTTTTCCTTCCTGGAATATGAAGTTACATTTTTTCCTTGATAAAATCAATTCATGGACAAGAAGATTATTATATGATTTCTTTATCAACAGTTCTTTGAATAGCATGCATTCTTCACACTTCTACACAACTGAAATTCATTCCCAAACAATTGTCAAGCCTAGAAATAGTAAAACTTTATCGTACAACAAATATGGGTAATGTTAGTTTGCAAGTTGTATCGTGCATTTCAAAGATTATAAATTATGAACAGAGACTCGTGGAATATTCTTCGAATGATAACTTTTTTCCCTCAACATATCGCATCTTAGACAAATGTTTAATTCTACTTCACATAATCTTCCATATGAGATCCCAAACAAACAGGCAAATCAACAATCCAAAAATAGGGAAAGAAAAATTACAACAGCATACTCCCCATGGTCAACCCGAAGTAGAAGACGTCAATTTTCAATTACATAAACATGATTCCACGAGATCATGATACAGCAATGGCACATCATCATGCTGATCCATGAAACCCATGAAACTTGAGACAAAATATAGAACCAGCCATTTTGATATTCTCCTTTACTGTCCTGCAATTTAAGACCACCAATTGAAATTGTCTTACCAAAAAGAGAGCAGATTTAAACATATTTCTTTGAAAATGGGAAAAAATGGATAAATATGAATACAAGGTTTGTTGACAATACCATTCATGATATTGACACCTGTCTACATAGTATATATCGACGGCGTGCAATACAGTAACCTACCCACAAGGCAAGAAATGAACTGGGGAGACCGAACATATCCCACAAAAAAGATTGGTAAGAAATTCCCAAAGTACATATGAGAACAGTCTATTAAGTGTAGGGGACTTTACATGAGCTTCTAAGAATATATCACTTACAATTAAATAATCAGAACTGAGAACAGTCTATTAAGTGTAGGGGGCTTTTTTTATGAGTTCATGAGAACCGAAAGACAGTGCAGTCACCATAAATGAGTTTAAGAGACAGTGCAGTCACTAGAAAAACATTTATTTTAAAAAAGGAATATTGACTAGAGGCCTAGAAACAAGTACATGGATATAAAGTACAGATCATTTGATTCGGGATTAGATAGTCAAAAATAGTAAATTTTGTTGCAAAGTCAATAACATATTTATTGTGCAACATCATGAATGTTCATGTCTGGGAGTAAATATATACCCAAAAAGACAATTACGTAATAGCAGAAATCTGGTATCACTTATTTAATTATAAAATCGGTGAAGTAGGCTAATACAGATCCTCCAAACTCTGAAGACATTTAGAGCATGAAGAATATCTCCAGATGAGATGAATGAGCCATCGAAAAGAAAAATTAAGACAACAATTTTTGAAACCCCTCCAGAGAGATAAATATGTTTTAACAACCCCTTTTAAAGTATCCAAGACTTAAACATGTGTACCTGGCGACCTCAGACTCGTCAAAGTTATACAATTGTCAAGTGAAATCCACAAACAGCGAAGGTTTTGACAATGCCTGCTAAGGCCAACCTGGATGTGCGTAGCATTGGAAATAACATGCAACCAAACGAACATATTTAAATACCATAAAAATGATCAATCAACAACAGACGCCACAGAAGACATTCTTTGAAACAACGGGCAACAAACCAAATAATTCTCATTTCAAAATAGGTACTTGATGAGAAAAGCCTAGAGGGTTAGCTCAATTGATCTAGAGCCAGACATGAGTTTATCATGCTTCTTGTTTATATAGAAATTAGACTGTTTATATAGAAGTTTTTACAGCATTTCAGCATAGCATATATTTGAAACAGAAGCCCGTACAACTTCCTTCTGTGGCCCTTGAGCTGGGAATTGTAGGATTCTATGATTGAAACCTAAAAAGGAAATACACTATTCAACTGTGCCAACTGATTGAACCCTATATGCCATCCAATGGTGCCCACTGATAGAAACTTATAAGCTGCCCAATGGTGCCCACTGATTTAAAAATGCAATAGATGTTGAAACCATTCACCAAAAATAAAAGCAAATTTCAGATTCAATATAAAGAGACAGAGACTTCAGAGGAGCAATGTATCCATTTTATTATAGTATGATGAATTTTGCACTCTAGAGGCCTTTTAGAGCCTCAATGTTTGTGTTCCCTAAGAATTTTAATTATGTGCATCTCAAAACTTATATCTCCAAGTAATTTTGCTATTTGCACCCTTATATCATAAATGAGCAGGCTTTGCATATTTGGTGTCCAATGGTTTGGATTTACATTGAACTACGTAAAACAAATTTTATTAAAATTTGAATATTTTATTCAACCAGTTTTTCAGTCAGATCAGGTATGGTATGGTTCTGATAACTTTGCTTAAGGGTATCTTCATTTACTAAAAGTCACAAGAGATGTCCAGAATTCACAGGAAGCATAAATCAAGTTCAATTGCTGATTCCGTATCTACCCTCGTGATAGCAAAGCTTTGCTTTAAAATCAGAAATACCAATACACTTTGGGACCTACTCTAACTTGAGCTGTAAATATTTAGAAGATGGCTGAAAAAATTATTTTATGGTATAAACAGCAAAACCTTCCAAACCCAACATCAGCATAGAGAATGCACAGATACAATGGAGCAAGCAACAGTCTGATCTGGAAGCACGATCTCTGAACAAACAAGACTTCCCGTTATTTATGGTCAATATCCTGTTTACTAGAAAAGAATGGAAAATGAAGTATACACTTGCTTTACATTGCCCTTTTCACTCCACATCAAGGGGAAAGATTGGAGTCAATAACTTCAAGGCATAATGCCAAATGCTATCATCTTGGTTACAAACATATGAAGCATTTAAGTAAAATATTCTCAGCAAAAGCCCTCAAGTAGCCTCAGAAAACACTAAATACCAAGGGAACTGTAGAATTGACAGCATCTATACCTCAATGTCTGCTATAAGATTAACAGCCAAATCATGAGGAATCCAATCTGTGGTCAAAACGATGTAATGCTCACATTCATTTATAATTTTTTAGTCAAATCAGAAACCTGGCAAACAGTCAAATTGAATCTACCCAAAATAAAAACACAATTAAATTAACTTACAGAAAACTAACTGAAATCCGTCAGGTCTTTGCCTTGGAAGCAAGCCCTGTCTCAACCTTTTTGATTTCAAAAATCAGCATTCTCCACATCTTTAAGACAAACATTTCTGCTTCTTCATCCAATATAGACTCCAAAAGTTCTAACATATGGGCTGCAGCCACATGCTTCTTGGTTTTGGAGACGACAAAATCCACCAAAGTTGTTTCTTCCTCTCCTAGAAATTCTGTTATTTTCTTTGAGATCCACGGTCTCATTCTCTCATGCAGATCATGCTAATCATCAAATAAATACAAGAAAATCTCCCTTTAATACCATAGTCATGTAAAAAGTGCAACTAATGTATCAAGTTATCAACTAAACCAATGCAAAAGACATTATGCATACAAGTTACTTGATTCCTTACCTTGTCATATATAGCCCAGTCAATGTTGTAAGCAAATAGAGCCTCTTTCGTCTTAGGAATGGTATCAATTAACTGTTTTGCATCCAAAAGCTTCTTGTTTTCAAGTGCCTTTGATTTCTCCACAGCATCATCCCTCTCATGATATTTCTCACGACTCCTATCCGTCTCTCGACTTCTAGTTTTGCTTTCTTCTCTGCTGCAATTGTTATCATTATCATTACTCTCTCTTTCCTTCTGACCTGATCTATCACTGTGTTTTCTACTTCTATCCTTTTCAGGAGTTTGTTTTCTGCTTTTATCCTTTTCAGGATCAACTCGTTCTTTAGAACCGGCAGATGATATACGCTTTCCAAACTCTGCTGTTGCAGCAAAATGTGACACTGTTCCAGAAGGAGGAGTTGCTGAGACTGCCTGCATTTCCTCAGCAGAGTAGTCAATTGGCACAAGTGGTCGCATCTTTTTCTCTTTATGAGTGTCTTCGTCATCCTCCTGGTGAAAAACAGATGGAACAGCAGCACGTTTTCCTGATCCTATAAGACCAAAGCCTAGCTTTCGAGTAGGTGCACCAATGTTTTGCCTGGAGTCTGTGTCAGGTATCTGCTCCATGGTAGCCTCATCTCCTGATATACTGGCATTCCCATTCCCCAATAATGCTTCAGCTGTAAAATACAACTTTCAATTCATTACACCAAGAAGTAGATGCACGTAAATAGAACACAATCTAATGCATGTCAACCCTATTGTAACAATACTCGCTGATTTCTGAAAGAACGTGCTTGTAATCCAACAAACTATTTATCAACGGAAGTCCAAAAAACTTGGGAAAAAAAGGAACATTTGTTCTGCTTAAAATCTAGGAAAGTTCAAACATAGTTGAAATCAACTATCAATAAGCAGCAAACTACAAATATATGTCCAAAATTGATAAATCTATGTTACAATTATGCCATGTTCAGTATAATGAGGACAATAATGATCCAGTTGACCCAGTGGGTTGATGAATGACCATGTAGTACGGATAGTGTTACAAAGCCTAAATTGCAGTCGCGAACAATCCACATCAAATACCACCACGCAGAAAAGGTTGTTTCTTTTTCAGAGTCATAATAATCACAATGATACTTCACATTGTCTTTGAACTTAGAAATAGATTTTAAACTTACCCTGTTGAAATTCTTCACCAGAATCGCTCCCATAACCCTGGTCCATCGGACTCCCTTTGTGATCAATCATAATTTCATCTACAGGCAAGCTTGCAGATTCATGTCGATCAGAAAGCAGCAATGCTTTTGAATCCTCCTCTTCCCTATTATCTTCACATCTTCGCTTCTTTGCCTCTGCAATCTCTTGCTCTTCTCTTAGCTGATCAGATAGGTCATCTTCCTTCTCCCGTTGCCTTCTTTTTCTTTTCTCTTCATGCATGCTACTTCTATGTCGCCTTTTTCTCCAATCCTCATCATCACTTTCTTCCTCTTGCTCTTTGATTTCCCGCCGCCGCTCTCTCTCTCTCTCCTTCTCCCTATCTCTCTCATATTGCCGCTGTCGTTCTTTGTCCCTCTCTCTGGCTTCCCACTCCCTTTCACGTTCTTCATAAAGGCGCTCTACTTCCCGGATTCTCATTTCACGTTCCCTTTCCCTACGTAGCCTCTCTCTTTCTCGCTCCCTCTCATACCTTTCTAGCTCTCGCTCCTTCTCACGTTTGAGATCTCTTTCCCTGTCTCTCTCTCTGCTTCTATCACTATCTCTCTCTCTGCTTCTATCATACCGTCTCCCTCTGTCAGATGAGCTTGTCTCAGGCCTTTCATGTTCAGATGTTGGTTTATTTTCACTTGCCGTGTCATCCTCATTTTTGTCATCATGAATATCTGAAACAAGCAATTATTAGCTATTTCAAATAAAGTAAGTTGTTATTTGAATCGTTCAAAACAAGTATATGAAATACAACACTTTAAAGGCCCTACCACTCTTAACAATCTCCACATCAGAATCTGCATCTCTTGACCTTGCAGGGGCCTCCGATGTTGAAATGGATTTTCCGGGAGCATCTGAACCAGCATGAAGAGGTGGGGGAGGGGGTAGAGGCTTCAGCTTTGCCCTGTGAGGATGTACACATAAGTGAAGAAGGAGAAGCTAATAGAAAACAGAAATCTCAAAAACACTCCAAAAGCATAACATTGTACTGGTACTCACCTCTCTTCTAGCATATTTGAAAGTTTGCGCAAAGCTTCCTCGTCAGCCTGCCGATCAGCATCATTTACAATACCAAATTTCTTACCACCATCTTGATTTCCTTGATCTACGGAATCATTATTATCCTTCTTTGGCACAGCAGTTACAGGCGGCCTTGGAGGTTCTTTTTTCTCAACTCCTGGTGCAGTTTCTTCTTCCTTGTCAGCATCCTGAAGTTCTGCTTCTTTGATTTGCTTTTCCCTTTCACTTTTCTTCTCAACAAATCGCTCCAAGTATTCACGTGTTGCTTGATTGACATTCAACTGCAATTCCAATAAATTAACCTCCTACAATTTAGCATTGTGATTTGTATCGTGCAACCAATCTGCAATTTAGCTACAATGCAAGAAATGAAAAATAGCTACCATGTTTCAAATTAATCAGCCAGATAATGATTAAAGAGAGCGGGTTATCAATCTTTACATTACAAATGAATGAAGCCAAAGAATAACTTCCAACCTTAGTCATTAGCTTTGCTACACAATGGATATGCTAAAAAATGACAACACGTAATATTTGGTACTGCGTAAAAGGAATGAGCTCAGTGGGCTGGCTCGAGGGGTTGAGTGCTTTGAGCTTCATGCAGGTCTTGGGGTCAATCCACCAGACTGGCTACCTCTGTAGCATGCCTCACTTGATGTCCCAACAGGGTCAGGTGCTGTAATCAGCACCAACATGTTGACACTGGGTACATCCATGAAATTTCGGGAACTACCTGGGATTTCCCCCACAAGGTTTTCCTTGGAAAAAAATGAAATAACGTTTTAAGAATGATCAAGCTAAATAAGTGTTATAAAGATTTCCCAAAATAGAGGAAAGATTGAACAGTGATAGTTGCAGAACATGAGAAATAGAGAAAAGATATGATGTATAAAGTGAAAAAACGAAATATAAATAGCATGAATAGCATTCTTAAACCTGAATAGCAGCAATAACAGAACATATGAGGACCATCCTTTTTACTGTTTCTCTGGGATGAATGAACATTCTCTTCCACTTTTTCATTGGACACTCTGAGATATTCCCATAAGACAATATTCATGGGCAAAATAAAGAACTAAGATCTCACTAATAAGCTCCTTGCGTGCATAGAATCATAGGCTCCACTACTGGAACCAAATTAGATATTGCCAGTGATGAAGCATATGTTCAATATTCCATGCAATCTAACTGGACCCATGAAGCTGAACATGCACTATTGACATTGAATCTTGGCAGAGGGAAGAAATAAAATGCAAAAAGAAAATGGGCTTTTTGTGATCGGCTAAACTCTATTAAGGGTGTACAAAAATAGGAATATCCAGTGTACAAGTGGGGCACATATAGCATTTCACTGACATCTAGGACCTACTCTATAAGATGAACTGGCACAGACAAATCTAAACCCAGGTTTGAGAAGCACCTCAAGGTTGCATGTCTCAAGTTCCGATATTTGATATGTCAGCCATTCGTCTGAACTATCCTCGAGCTTCCCAACCTTAAGGTGCACATGGGTTTAGGTTTAGGCTTTAGATAAATATGTGCTAGCGTTCATATTCAATATGCCTGATGCACCATCTAGATCCAATGCAAGGATGAACACACATACACAGGGTTGATAGATCACACCCACCAAGTCTGTAGTGTGCACCTCACTTTTCAATACAAGGCTCCAAAGAATAATATAGACAAGGCTCTGAAAAACAATATAGCTATTAATGCATGAAATGTAAGCGGTAGAACGTTTTCCCATGTACAGAATGTTTATCCATAGATTAGAACCATAATAACACCAATAGTATTTCAATAGACCTTCACTAGCTTATTTCAATAAACCTTCACTAGCTTGTTTATAATCAGTGATTCCTGGTCATCAAAAAGTGATAAGATGTGCTCACCATAATGACAATCCCTGTGGGTAATAAGAATTTCCCCCGCAAACATGCGTAATCAATCCTTGATTTATCTCAATATTTTGGACAGCATTTGGGCTTTACACAATCAACTAATTGTGAGAAGGTAACAGTAATAAAACAAAAGCATAAAATGGCCATATTTAATTATGGTATCAACAATCAAAATAACATCATAGATATTACAAAACCCATCTACCATAGGAGGGTTTTTATGTTGTCAAAATACTTCCAAGATGCACAGTGGTTTGATATATCTGACTCTTTTAACAGGTGTATGAAATTATGTGAAAGGGGTACTATGGAGTAATTCTAGTCAAGATAACTTAAGATAAGGAGTGCCAACAAGGTAGGTCAAGGCACTAAAGGAAAAGTGCAATCATCCATAAGCACATGCAATTGTACCTAAGGCTGCCCTGAAAGCATAGAGTAAGCTAAACCTACCAATACATGGGAACTGCATGAAAGAGCATGATCAAGTAATGTCGAAAGAAACAAAGAATGGATAAGTGTAGGGGGAAGACACTAGACATAATACTGAGGCCCTAGATCAATATTAGCATCATAGATAAAACTACCAGTAGGGACAAAGGGTGGAGAACCCCTATCACCACCAGTAATTGGAAAGGGACCGATGCAAAGTCTGACAATGTTATCTGAAATCCAAAGAGGACCTAGGGAGTGGGTTGCAAACGTCAGCCATCCACTGAAACTCCCCTAACACTAAAGATCATCATAAAGAATCTGATAATGGAACACTGATGAGTACTATTCTATGTGGGGTAAGTCTGGCTCTAAGGTCTTATAGAGCTGAGATGTATGTTGTCTCGATGGGATCCAAGACAAGAGTCATGTTGTGAGCTAAGCCTCGTAGAAGCCCTAATGGGATCCACTCTGTTGGTTGCAATGCTAGAGGAGAAGCAAGGTCTCACCGATCTAGAAATTATCGTTGAGATAGAGGGGAAGAAAGAAGTTATCAATCTAACAAGGTTTGTCTTGGGTGGCCCTGTAAAATGATAAAGTATATCTCCTAAGATCAAGTGTCCCCATCTGAAACAAACCTGGACACTCCTAGTCTGGGTACTTAGAGAAAGTAACAAGGGATCACCTTGACTCTTTGTAGAGGCAATGGAACATCCCCTTGATCTCATAATATACCAAGCACCAAAGGATAAGGTGGTCCTCCAACTCGATGCCCTATAGGTGACAAACATGATAGATTCTTTCAAACCTCATAAGTCTCAACCAAGAGTCAATGAGAAAAACTTTGCACTAGCCTAAATGAATCACGAGGTTGTGCCTCTAGTATTTTCAAGTATACTCAAGTTTGATAATAAGGCCATCCTTTCACTGCATGAAGTGCTCAGAGTAGAAACCATCTCGTCACCTTGTTCAACTCTTCTTTGGAATGCAAGAGGTGACTAGGTGATTTGTTGTTATTTATAATTATAAAATTATGACTATAGTATTTAAGTTTAAATCATTGAATATGAAATTTTCAAAATTAGATCATGAATGTCATACTAGAATCATAATTGTGATAGTGCAATATGATACTTAATATTATCTTGTTGAACTTTTAGTACCTCAGAAGGTGTCCAACAGAGCATCATTAATGGCAGCAACAAGCAAAGAAGATATGGACATATGTAGAGAAGGTAAGGTGGCAAGTACTATCATATATTCCATCCAACGATCTGTTCAACAGCAAATATACACCTTCCTTGAGCAGTTCTATACAAGAGTAATGAGGGCACAGAGGCATATACGGAGAGAGAGATGGGTGCACGAATGCCAAAAGTATGCATACACCATCCTCTATTTAATTCTAGTGTAAATACTTTTTATATTGAGCAGTTGAATTCTATTTCTAAGTTTGCTTTAGTTAGTAGTTGCATACGAAGTTAGTTAGGGCACTTGCATGTGGAAAGTTTCTGACAATAGATGGGGCACAAATCCCTAGAAGAGAGAGATGTATGCATGCATACTTGCAATCTCCTCTAGTGGGCACACCTTCTTGGGAATAGTTCTTTCATGTAGGTTGTGGGCTGTAATCCCAAGGTGAATAGATCTAGGGTTTAAGATTATTTCCATTAAGGAGATGTTGTGCATGTGTCCACATTCATTGTACCCAATGTTTTAAAAATCGGACCTGAACACAGCCCAGAATCAAAACAATTTGATTTTTATGACTCTTACTAAAACATAAAAAAATATTAAAATTTTAATGAAAAAAATTATATTTTAAAGATTCCAAACCATTAGAGACAAAATATGCGAAGTCTACTCGTGTATATACCACTTAAGGGTGAATATATCAAAATGGCACCGAGTGCAATACATATTTGAAACAAAATATGTAATCAACGAGGTTCTAAATGGCCTCTAGTGTCCAAAAAACAACATGCATGATGCTACAAGTTATTGGCCTACTACATATCATTGATCAATATGGTCAATCATCCAACTCATCACCAATTCTAGAAGTGGGATCCTCAATATGAACTACAAGGTCTGGCTCAGAGTCCTCGGACTCCTTAGGGACAACTACAATGGTGTGTGGCAAATAGAGGTGGGGGGTCTCTATATGATGTGTTTTTAGGATTTCGGTAACAGAATTTAGGTTTTAGGTATAAATTTTTTAATAGTTTTTCCCTCAAATTGTGTGTCACAGCTTGTAGCATGCCAAATCAGATCAACTAGGCTAAGTAGGTATGGACTTAGCCGAGTTGGACCGGTTTGGTACCAAAACGACCCAGTCATACACTAACTCAGCTGGTTCAGTACCAAACCAGCCTCCAATCCATTTAGGAGGCCAAGTCGATACTGATGTGGATTGACTCGCTCAACTCAACTAAGTTGAAGTCAAACTCCAGGTCAACCATTTTTTAAAACTATGATTGTACCTCCTAGTCTATAAAGGAGAAGACAGGGTATAGGTTTTATTCAATTCAGTTTTTCAAGGTAGGAAACAATGGGTGAAGGATAGAGCTTTTAGTGTAATTCCAATTTTCAAGACTAATAAATAGCGATGTGATTTGAGTTTCAGATCAGTGCACTTGCTAGTACTTTCTTCATTTGATGTGTTATGATTCCTAGTAAAAATAAGAGTTCAGTTTTGATAGAGATTTCTGTTTTCTGTTTTTCGTAAGTAGGTAGATTAGAAATCAGACTAGGACTGTTACCATAAGATGAAGAATTTTTAACATATTTTACATTTTAATTTTAGATTTTACTTCTTACTTCCATATTTTACTGTTTTCGATTTTAAATTTTTTAACATATCTAAATACTTTATGTATAAATATGTATATATAAAAGTAACACACCCCCAACCTAGATTTCAAAATTGGCACAAACACGCACAGACCTACACACTGGCTACCTTGATTTGAATTTAAAACAAATGATTAAATTTGTGCAAACAAGATATAAAACATAGTAGCAGGGAGACACGTCCCCGAGGTAGGGTACATGTTTTTGAGACAAGAGACAACTCGGGTATCTGGAAAATCTCCCCAAAGACACTCGTCATCTCCCATAGGCACCCACGAAGTCTCCCCACCAAATCTTCATAAAAAACCAAAAAAGTTGGAGGTTGTTACACCTCATATTGTATGAGGTTCCACTTTGTGATTTTCATCACATTGATGGATATTTATTGTTGGCTCCTTCAACGCCTTTGGCTTAGGGGAGTCTCACTTCTTCTTGGTTGGATGATTGTGCTTGTTGCTTGGTGGTCACCCCTTGGTTGCAACTTGCACTTATGGATGGTTGTAGAGCATACTATCCCATTATGGTGCGGTTTGGTATATATGCTTATCTTGAACATGAATGATGGTTCTAGGCCCCCAAGGGGTTAGATGATGGTGTTAAGAGGTAGATGTTTCATGATGTTGTTGATATTTCTTAGTGACTGTGTGTTTATGTATGATGTTGGTGTCACTAGGAAGGTGTGTACTACATGGTCCTCGTGTGTTGGATGTGTGATGGGGAATGCACTTGATGAAGGAATGGGTTAGAATTTTCTTATGTCCCCTTCTCTTATGATATTGCTATGGTGGAATGATTCATGCTGCCTTTGTGGGATTATTCTAGGTGATATAACTTAATCATGTAGCATTTGCTAGACATCACCTAGGGGAAAATGTGCTTAATGATGTTAGTACCCTCATTGATGTGTTATTTCCTAAGTTTGAGTTGGGGTGCAAGGGTACTACAAATGATTTGATGGTGATCTAATATTTTTCCTAAGTTTCGATGATGACTTTGATGTAATAATCCCTTGGTGGCGAGGCACCTTAGGTTGGACTTATGTTTTTTTGTTATCATGGTGGGGTTTTGCTAGGGAGAACATTTTTATTTACATGGTACAACACTTTATTAGAGTGCACCCCTCATTGGCACACATGTTCATGGTGATTTAATCTATTGGTGACTAACTGGAGGGGGACTATGGTTATATTTGAGCATTAACCTTTGGGCACACATGTTAAAATTGATTTCACTATTCAATGGTTAAATTAATCTAATTTATCCAAATTAAGGTTAATTGCTTGGAACCCTACTTCATTGGCTACCTTTTCACACTTGGAAAAGGACTTTTTATTGAGAGGCATGTGGCATACTTGGAGGGCCACATGTGTGGCACATTACATACATTTACTTGGTCATCTTACTATATTTGTGCATATCCTTGGAGGGAAAACTTGTGGAGACACTTCTTGCTATTCTTGGTGTATATTTATTTATTTCATGGAGTTTTGGCATGGTCAAAACCCTAATTCGACCTTATCTCCCTGGATTTGTTTTGTTGGAGGTTTTCCACTTACTATTTTGGGGTTTGACTACTTCATCTTGCACATTCATCCATGGAGTTGGTTGCCTTGGGATTTGCACATGTGGATTGGTTCCATGCATCTTGTGGACCACTTTCTATTTTTGGAGGTTGGTTATGGAGCATTCTCCTAAGAGGAAAATTTTATTGTTATATCTCTCATGCACCTTGGAGGGCGCACTTTGTGATCCCTTCTAGGTGGACTCTTGAGCACATCATCCTAGATTGAAGAGTATTTTATTATATTTCACATGCATCCATTCTTGGAATGAATTTTATGTGGACCTATTTAGCATTTGACTTGGTATAATACCTATTTATGGATGGTGTGTCCTCTCTTGGAGGTTATTGTTGTGTATTATTGCCTATTTTTGGATGAGGGAAACCTCTCCTGAAGAGGATAACATCTGCATGCCTTGATATTGTCGACCATGGATCTAACTACACCAATATTTCACTATTTGTTGACTTTGTCATGGACTTAGAGAGATAATATATTTTATTGTATGAAAGACTTAACTCACTCTATATAAAGAGGAGTTTCTCTCCATCTAATTTTGTAATTGGCAATTGGAGATTTAAGAGTTAGAGAATTAGCTTGATGGAGCTCCTCTGTACTACCACTCTTGAAGATTAATAGAAGATTGAGGTATTAATCCACTCTGATGTATGGTTTATTTATGCTCTTCAATTTGTTGTTCATGTTGTTGTAGATTCTTCTTGTTGTCATCCTTTTATAAAGGCTTAGAAATGAATTTATTCTTATAGATTCTTCTTGTTGTCATCCTTTTATAAAGGCTTTATTTGCTATTTTATTTCAGCACTTGTTCTCCTTTCTTCTGTCAACTAAGTTGCAGATTTGGAAGCACATTTCAGCCAGAAAACAGCACCTTTATAATTGGATTGATGAGTGGCAATCTTGCCCTCCAAGGCTAGTTTTCTATAACACATTTCCAGCAAATGCTTGAGGTTCAAATGTATCAAATTAGGCCCTTTCTAAGCATACATATTAAAGATGAATGTATCAAATAGTTTTTTCGTCTACTAATTGGTGGAAGATGGTAAACAAGCCTTTCTTCCATATGACCTGCTTCAAAGTAGTTATTTGTGACATATCAGTTCTCATTTATCCAATGCCTTATGACTCCATTGGCCCATGATTGATAGGCACCGGTTTCCTTCCATCTCTTTTCATTCTTTGTTTTTGTCCTTCATTTTCCTATCTTGTACTTATCCCATTTCCATTTCCATCCCATTCCATCTACTCCTAAAACGATACATTTTGTTAAGGCTTACTATTCCTACATCACCTAAGACCCCCATTCCATAGCCTTAGAAATCTTATTTAAGGAAGCCCCCCTTGAGTTGGAGAAGAGCCAACCAAAAGAGAGAGGAAGAGCTACTGAAGTGACAGTGGGTAGCGGGTAGCATTCCTAAGTTACACAAAACTAACACCTTAGTGATTAGAGCTTTACACTTTTTTGTGGGTGCTAGATTTTGTTGTGACGGGTAAAATTTTAAAAAGACCAAGTCAATGTAAAATAAGAAAATGACAGAAACCCTAGGCAGACCCACAATGAAAATCAACTTGTCAATGCAAACTCGATTTAATTTTTCACCATTTCGATTTCACTCAAGTCTTCACTCTTCAAGTTGTCCTTGTTCGAGCCTTCACTGTTTAAGAAATATTGAGCCTTGCCCAAAGGAAATCCAGCGGGCATTGAAGGAATAGGAACATTGAAGCAATTTACAGATGCCATATTTTGAGCTAAGGAAGAGGAGGGTTGAAGCAAGGAGTTCTGAGTTTATTATTTGAGCAAAAGAGACAATCCAGTTCTCATTTCTGAGTTAATTTGTAGCCTGAAAGTTCCATTTGCAGCTTCCACAGTGTAAACTCCATGATTATTTTGAAGGAGTCCCTAAACGTCCAAGTCCATTTGGCATTTTCGAGATAATTTTAAAATATGTTTACTGATACAGACTACAGTTTTGAGTTCCAAGTTTACTAGTTTGGTGTAAGGACATTAGTTTACTGTTTTTAACTTCTTTGGTTTTGAGAAAAACTTAAAATAAAGGGCAAAATTTGAAACCCAGAATCTGATTGAGAGATAGACTTCTGGTTTTCATTTATGATTTAAATGTTTCAAGTTCACTGTTCAACTTTCGTTCAAGCAAATGACATACCCATCTTTGATTAATGGCAAATGCAATTAAATTATGATACACTAGATTGAAATTTGAATTGTTCAATGTTCATCATTTTATGATTTTAAAATTTGAGATTCAATTTGTATTTTTTAATTTTTTTAAATCACGTCTCCCCATACGTAGATAATAGATTTAAAATATGGTGTACCCATACCCATCCCATGTCTCTGGCAACTATGATATGAAATTTTAAGTTATGGCTGACAATGGTTGAGGAAAATTGCAAAAAATGTCTAAAAGCCCAAGACCACAGACAATATACTAAGAGTAATAAAAATCAGCAATCTGAAGAGCCAATTTGGACACCTGCTACAATGTCATTGATTCAAAAATATTAATCACATTTTATTGACTCTGAGGAGAATCGGCAACATCTCCTCATCCCCACGCCCAGGCCTAGGTTCGAATCTAGAGAACTACCCCCATAACCCTCCCCACACTCATAATACTTAATCCAGCAGGAGGTGGATAGCCAGGGCCCCAGATTTTGAACTGTTGACCTCCATTGGTGTACATTCAAGGGAAACCAATTGGTCCAAAACACTGATCTATTTAAAAACTTTCTGAAAACATAGAAGAAATTTTAAAACACATTTTGGCCAGAAACTCTTTAATAAAATTAAAATCAAGCCTGCAAGTTTACAAAGTGGGGTGCCCTTTGTCCAAAAAAATTAAAATTCAAAGAAGTAGATTTTATTGTTTCTGATTTGACATTTGGCCAAAAAAGATGGACATCGAGAGCCATGCGTAGGAAAGAAATCACTTTGTTCTCCAACAAGATGCCCCTCACCCTACTACTAACCACTAACATTTATTATCAGTACCAGATGGTACTTTCTCCTGGATAAGTTGACAGGGGTTGTTACTAAGGTTTCGCTCTTGAAATATGAGGACACCATAATGATCAATTAACCAATTTTCTGGAACTGAAGCATGAGTGATGTGACAGTGGACCTTATACAGTCCCAACTTCAAAATTAAATAGAGGTATGATGTGGCAGAGGAACTCGTATGGTCTCAACAATTGTTGAAGCGGACTGTTGAAAAGACCTCTCTATTGAAGTGTAACTGCTTAAACACTTATCCTAGTAAAGATGCCAAAACAAAGATTATACTTTCATGCTAGCAATTCAATGAGAGACAAATCACAAACAAGAAAGGTTACATTCTAATTTTATCAATCAGGGTTCTCCATTATGCAGCCTAGGTCTCTTCTATTTTCACAAAGGGAGCTGCACCAGCTGTTTGAAAGACTCACAGGAGTGCTCTTGCTAGGCTTTTTGTCAAAAGGTCCCTAATCTACTGGGAGGCGAAAGAAATCACAATTAGGAAAAGAAAATAGAAAGATGGTGCACCCAGGCTAAAGTATTGTCTCGACTCTAGCTAAGACCCTGGGGACTGGTCAGAAAAATCACAACTGAAAAAGCAAGTAAAGCTATGCAAAACTATTCTAAAAATTCTCTTGGAGATTGCACCCTAGCTCACTGATCTGTTGCAGGGCTATTAATCGCCTTTTACAAATGCCTGTAGGTTATTATCTCACCCTACCCTTCATGCTGGAGAGAGCTAAGCCTTTCCGTTGCCTCTTTGTCCCTCTGGATCCCCCAGCTGTCTATGAACTGCCTCTTATCTTTAAATGTGTCGTCCACAAACTGGCATGATGAATATGCTGCATAGAATCACCCATAATGCACTCCAGAACTTGATGTTTCACTGTATTAAGCCTGACGTGCACCCAGGACTCCGACTTTCAGGCAGGACCTTCAGTCTGCCCTGTTCAGATAAGAAAAGATAATGTCATTAATGCCCACAAACGACCAAGGAATAGGTCAATGGGACTAGTGAGTACAATCAGTGGCCAGCAGATTAAGGGAGTGACTAGAACACTCTTAGATGCTAAAATCTATAAAAATAAAACAAATACTAACTACTACACCAGAAAGAAGGAGCACAAACTAAGCCAAACAAAAATGAACCTGAGTGGATCAAGGCCCTACCTCATCATCAACATCATAAATGGAAATGAAAGTAGAGGAGGGAGATGTGGCATCCTTATCTCCATTCATCATTGTGTTAGACATGGTGCAAAACCTAAGAATCTCATCTGGACAGTGTTTAGGGTCGAGGGTGCTCTGGTTGTGTGCTCCTTGGAAGAGCTCTAGAGCAAAATGCCCCATCTCTATTGAATCTAACATTGAGGAAAAGAATCTCACGATGGAGGTATGGCCACTCTACTCAACACAAGTGGTCCTACTCCATAGTGAGTAAGGCCAACTCTAAGGTCTCATGGAGATGACGTGTTAACTAGCCATGCAAGAGAAGTCCAACAACATACCACCCCCCACAAGGCAATGGAGTCCACCTAAGAGCTTGGTCTAAAAGAAGTAATGAACCTAACATGGCCCTCGAGAAGTTTCGCAGAGCCTTTGGCCTATGAATTGCCTATGAAGCATATGAAGCTAGACATCTCTAATTAGGGTAGCAGAAAAAATTCACAAAGGGAATCCCCTAAGTCCCTAAACAAGCAATGCAACATGTCCTAAATCTCATGGTATTTGGGACACTTGAAGACGAAGTGTTCCTCAAACTCCTTTTTCTAGAAATGGCATCGTTGACAGAAATTCTCATACCTTTGGATGTGGTGATCTGTCTCGAATCACAAAGGCAGGAGCAAACTTGCAACTTGCCAAGTGGGATCATGAGGCCATGGACCCAGTGATGCTAAATGTAGTCAAAACAAACAATGAGACCATCCTCTAGCTACATGAAATACTCATAATTAAATGTCATCTTGGGGCCAAGAGTCCATAGGAGGTGAACCAACCACTTTGAATGTACCTTTGATAGATGTTGTCGATGACTTACTCATTGATCTCTCCTTTTGTGAGGAGGAGATGACCAAGTGCATCCAATGAGTACCTAAAAGAAGGGAGACACTTTGTTGAAATGTCAACGGACTAGAAAAGTGAGGTGGCCTCCAAAAACCAACCCCACATACGTCAAGAATGGCCCATAAAGGCAACTCCCTTGGAAGAGCAAAGAGCGAGAAAGGGGTATTTATCCCACCCAAAAGCAGAGATCCCTAAGATGAGGATTTTGTGAAGAAAGAAAATAAATTTGAAAATATTCTCCAAGCATAAAGAATGAGGCCCAAACCCGATCGAGATGGTGGCCTACGAGATCATCCATTTACAACAAAGCATACATTAGAGCATGATAGGCCGAACTCTCTCAACATGCACCCAATCTACTAAAGTCAAACTAGGACCTCCAAACCTCGACCCTATATATTGTTGTGGGTTTAATGATGGTGTTAAAGAGGAACATTTGTTGGGATGTCCTGAAAATGAAAATGTAAACATTGCCACTCTAGCATGATAAGAAATACATACCCCTCACTGAGTCGAGGTTATGAAGCAAGCCTCATAGTGAAATTGGGGCCCATACATTGAACCCCCAAATATGTGTAAGTTGTGATCTCAACCTCGCCTTCCCAAAAGAAGAAATGAAAAACCTGCAAGAATTTCTTATAGGTATTCAAGATGATGACCTAAAAAATGCAAAGGTTTACCACCATATGCTTAACATCACAAAAAGCTAGCAAGGGCACCCAATTGCCTTTAGAGGCCCTCTGGAGAGGAGGCTAAGAGGGATGTCATCGCAAACAAGTGTATTACAATTAGTGCATGGCGTAGAATGCAACTATCATCAACTTGAGTATTCTCTTTTAGATACTTTTCAGCGCATCGATGTAGATCCCAAACAAAGTAGGTGATAGCAAGCAACAATGTTTGACCCCAATAATGCTCTTGATAAAGACAAAAAGTACTTGTTGTGTATGTCGTCACCCAACAACTGTCTCATAGACCCTCATGGCAACCACAATTGCGGACTCAAAAACACCAATGTCCTACAATATCTAGAACAGGAGATCCCTCAAAACCAAGTCAAACACCTATTGAAAGTCTATGAAGCAACATATAAGACTTTGGAAGATTGTTGCCTAGCTTCCTCAATAATAGCACAAATCATAAAATTTGATCCACAAACGGGTAGTTGTCCCTGAACCATGCTGCTAAATGGCCCTAAATTTGTTCTTCTCAAAATGCTCTAAAACCAAATACTCAAGACAGTGGCATAAAGATTGGCAAAGGTGTGCCTAATCCTAAGAGTTTTGTAATTGTTCAGTTCAGAATTGTTCTACAATTTGAAATTGGATAGATGATGTGATGTGTCCATGATAGGGAGGGCGATGGGGGATCTTGCAAATTTACTCATTGAAAAGATCAAGAATGAGAGATGCATAAAGCCCATACCATGCTTGAGATATCCAACTTGAAGGATTTCCCCATCTACTGTTTGGTTGAAACTCATGGCTTGAATCACTCTCCTAATGACTCCTAAGAAAATGGGTAGTAGCAGGTGGGGGGGATGGGGCAGCAACAAGGGCTTGAGTTGAATTAACATGTGGAATTAATGAGTGTTAGTCAATATCTGACGAGGGGCCATTTTGGGAAGGATGGTGCACCAAAATAATTTAGGGAAAGTGTGGAGGGTCAACAAAAGCCTATCTCTTAGCAATAAGAAAGCCATGTTTCTTACAACAAAAAAGACAACGATATCCAAGTCGCACAGATGGGACAGAGGAGGGAGGGGTCATGAGTAAGGACAAAACAAACTCCCAAAGCATGTTAAAAAGTGGACTTCCCTCTCATGTATAAATGTTAAGCGAGACTTAATGAATTTCATGAATGGAAATTATAGTTCAAATCGAAGTCTTTGTTTCTTCAATGAAGAGAGACTTGTTAAACCTAAAAAACAAACTTCTCTTAGGTAGGGAAATGGGCATGCATTAGAAACCTTCGAGCTATTATTTAGGACGCCTCCCCACCCAATTGGCAAACCTGATCTGGAGCTTCCAAATGACTAGCCCAACAAGAGAGGCAACATGGCCTGGGCATATCTATTCGTTGCTAGAACAGCAATGGATCTTTTTGGTCGTCCTCGGGCTTGATGTATTGATGGTCTTAGGCCATCGAACATCCTCTTCATCACCAAGACCCATGCAAGCCTTGTCCAACCTCTCTCGAACATTACGAGTTATCATTGGTTTTCAGCTTGCAAATAGGAGATGAGATGCTCTAGTGGTGTTAGAGGTTCGTGTAGAGTAGTTTGTTGAGCTATGTACTCCCTTCAGAGCAGAGTTTCTCTGGTAGGGTTGGATGAGTTTGCCAGACTTATGTGGATTCACATTAGAGGCAGAGCCCCTCTCTCTAGAGACATCTATGTTGTTGTTTGCTACTTCCCCCCAGCCTTATCATCGTTTGTGGTTCATAATGATTCCAACAAGAACCCCTACATTGACTTACAGACTAGCATCATTCAGTATTTAATGATTGGGAAGATCATCCTCCTGGGTGACTTCGACCCTTGCACCAGAGATGTCCAAATCCCTCTCCACAACCGATTTGTATATGCCTTTTGTATTCAAGAGGTAGATCCAAAGGCAATGGGACTTCACAACTTGTCAAACAATGCCTTGGGGCCCATCACAACATATAGCAAGAACATTATACAGCTAGAGGAATCTCACAAGTTGTTGACACTAAACGGCCTCGCCTGTTTCCCGGACTCCCATCACTTCACATGCTTCGCACATAGTGGGGGAGCTATTGTAGTTGACTACACCATGACTAGTCTAGACCTACTTCCTTGGGTGCGCCAATTCTCTATAAACCTCGTCACCTTAGTATTTAATGATTGGGAAGATCATCCTCCTGGGTGACTTCGACCCTTGCACCAGAGATCTCCAAATCCCTCTCCACAACTGGTTTGTATATGCCTTTTGTATTCAAGAGGTAGATCCAAAGGCAATGGGACTTCACAACTTGTCAAACAAGGGACTTCACAACTTGTCAAACAATACCTTGGGGTCCATCACAACATATAGCAAGAACATTATACAGCTAGGGGAATCCCACAAATTGTTGATACTAAATGGCCTCGCTTGTTTCTCGGACTCACATCACTTCACATGCTTCCCACGTAGTGGGGGAGCTATTGTAGTTAACTACACCATGACTAGTCTAGACCTACTTCCTTGGGTGTGCCAATTCTCTATAAACCCCATCACTTTAGTGGATCACACCCTCCTTTTCTTCTCCCTCCAATCCAACCCTCCCTCTTTCCCAACTCCACCACATGCAGGCCCACCCTAGACCACTATCCTTTTCGATGAGGGAGACCCAGACATCTTTTCAGTGCACCTCCACGAAATACTCCCTTATAAACCTTTGTTCTCATCTCTCAACTCTGCATCAGCTAAATACAATTGTCTTTCACTCGCCATTTGGAAGCAACCCTCAAATCCAACCCTCAATCACTCGGTCCACCTCTCATTCCCCAAAAACTAGGTCATACCTCATGAATCGATGGTATGATGCAGAGTACAAAGCTCTCCATAGCCAACTTAGTATGCCTTCTCTCATGATCATTGTTCTTATCCTAGGCTTAAAGCTTCCTATGAGTGCCTCCTCCACCACAAGAAACGCCTCTTTGTCTCACAAAGGAGACGTGAGTTATGTGCTTCCCTTCTTTATTCCCCCAAAATCTTTTGGCACACCATCTTCACCCACCACTCCCCCCTCCCGCTAAATCTCAATATAGATTCCATGTTCTCCCATATCTCCACTTTATATGATGTCATTGGACACTGTGGACAAGCCCTGATCCAAGTTATCTCTCCCACCTTATTATTTACTCTCATATCGAGATATTCAAGAGGTTGTTTGGGTGATGAATACCAGCAAATAATGGATGAAGGAAGGGTTCCAAGAAAACTTCTTCAAGCACGGTCTTCATACCTTGGATTACCACTTGGTCGACCAGTTTAACAATGTCTGTATAGGTTTTCCGTAGGCTTGGTCAGAGCACACTATTTACCCAACCCATAAAGCAGGCCCTATTGCAAATCCTAACAACTACAAAACGATCATGGTGGGCCACACCTCCAAGCTCTATGCTACTATCCTTCATATGAAGCTCTCTAGGGAGCTTGAGAGGAGACTCCTTAGAGCTAGGGGACATGCAGGTTGTTATTCCACACATCATACCACTAATCACATCCTTACAGTTCGAGACATCACTGAAGAGGTGCAACACATCATTGAAGAGGCGTGACAACGCTCTTCGAAAGACTATTGTTGCTTTATAGACTTTCGAAAAGCATTCGACTCTATTCCCCATGAGGCCCTATTACAAAAGCTCAAAGGCAGTGGTATTTCTAAGTCACGTGTGACCACCATTATGCACCTATATGAGTATATTCTTGGTCATCTTTCTACTGTTGAAGATTGAGTAGCTTCGATAGATATCCTTATTGTATTTGACCAAGACAAACCCTAAAGAATGTTATTATATTATATTTATTAAGACGGCCCTATTGTGCCTTTGTAAAATTCATCCCTATTGTGCCTTGACAATTAAATGTAATTTAAGAGGGTAAATTGATAGGTCGGCCCAAACCTAATTTAGGGAGGCCAGACTACTATTTATAAGGGAGGCTAGCGCCTCACTTGTTCACTCACTCATAAGCTCTGCAACAAGAGGAAAAGTGTGCAAGTCTTGGAGGAGAAGCTATTGCAGCTAGGTGTGACGTCAAGGAGGGATTTTGGTCGAAGAAGCTATTGCAGCTAGGTGTGACGTCAAGGAGGGCTTTTGGTCTATCTCTTGGATACATCTTGGTCAAGTGGTGCGCTACTCTTTCCTAGTGAAGGAGTAGAGGAGGATCTCCTGCTTTGTTAGTTCTCTCTTGGAGAGAAGCATTATTCGTGGTTGGCTAATCTATATTAAGGAAGTTTGTTGGGTTTTCTTCCCCTAGAGGTTTCCGAGGATAATCTTTGTGTCTATCTTGTTTATGTGATTGCCTCTCTTTCAGTGATCTTACATATGCAGTCAATGTGTTAAATGATTGTAATAATAAAGAACTTTAATTGTCAGTTGAATAAGCAAAATATCAACACCTATTGCACATGGGATGTCCAACTTTATCAGGAGTACCATTGGGGTCAAACAGCCGACCCTTTTTGGGATCTACATAGATGAGCTTAAGTCCTTTCTGCATGATCATATCCAGGACAACGATGGGTACCACCTCCACCAAATCCTAATATCTATCCTTCTCTTCGCTGACGATGTAATCATCTTGACCTCATCTCCGAGGGGGCTACAAAGATAGCTAATTTGGCATTTTTATGTGATCTTTGACAATCGATGGTCAACCAATGTAAAACCAAGGTAATGATCTTCAATGGGTCAAAGAAAGTTCAATTGGATCACCATTTCCTTTTCAAAGAAGAAGAGATTTAGATCATTAACACTTATACTTATTTGGGGGTACAATTATATGGGCCTCGCTTCAATCTCCGACGTGCTCTTTAGCCTCATGCCGACAAAGGTTACGGATCCTTACCCATTCTTCAAAGACGGTGTTTCCAACATTGTTTTCAGTACATTATGTCCAAGATATCTCTCATGGATTCCCTTGTCCAGCCCACGGTTCTTTATGGCTCAAAGGTTTGGGGGCCTCCTTGTTTACTAGAGGAAGATTGGGCTTCAACTGAGAGAGTGCAGATCCTTCTCCTTTGACACATCATCAGATGCAAGTAAACAGTAACCCAACACATCATTCTTGCAGAGTTTGGTATCTGATTATTTTCCTCCTTGTTTCACTCCTACATCGCATTTGGAGTTTCACCAACTTAGCGAAGGGTCAAGACCAATACTCGTACTTGGCCTATCGCTCATCAGAGTCCATTGCCTTATCTATCCCTCATGGTTGTACTAGGTGTTGGTTTGCAAGGGTCTCAGATCTTTTGGATTTCATTGGTATTTCAATGGATTGGCTTCCTCCATTCAAATACTCCCTAGATGCGTCTGGCCACCTCTTAGCTACTAGGCAGGAGTTGAACAAGATCATTCGAGATGACATTTACATGCAGTTTGTGCAGGGCACTTAGACAAACCCCTAGGGAAGGTTACATCCGAAGATGGCCTTCTATGTTGTGCACTTCATAGAGGTGAGGGACAAAACTCATTATCCAACCCCCATACACATCTCATCATTGGGTGCACTCTTTTTGTATCCCCTTAAGCTAGTTCCAAGTGAGCTTGCATAGATGTCAAGTTGAGATGGATCACCAGACTGTACGAGGAGAGGGGATTTGCTAGTTGTGTCATCTTCGTGAGGTTGAGACACCGAAGCACTTCATATTTTACTCCTCCATTTACTATGAGATTCATGGTAGATTTTGTTGTTTATTCAGAGGGACCCAAACCCTATCTAGTTTCTTCAAGTACCCAGACCATAAATGTCTGGCCCTATACATGCAAGAGGCCCTCGGGCTTCATGCCCACAATTTCTAGCCTCCTCCTACACCAGAGTTCGCTCAACAAATTACTTTCTTCTTTACAATGCTCCCATCAGCTAGGGGCACCAAGAAACAAATTGATAGTAGCATTGCCTCTAGCTCAAAATCAGAGTAGACCTGAGTGACCATGCCCCTTCCCCAAAGATCTCGAAGACATTACCAAACCAAACCCCTTACCATCAGGCAAACAAGGTCACCTAGACATCATCAGCGAGTTACCTCTTTTAGCCAACAGCACAGTGGGTGGTCGAGATCTTCCCCCGACTCCTCCCCGAGACATCATTTTATCCTGAGTTTTCTTCATTCAACCCTAAATGTTAAGAGAGATGGATCTAGTGGATTGTGATCTAGTTTTTGGATCCTTTCCCCCTGTAAATCTCCCTCCCCTTGCAGCCACTCTTACTCAAAGACAAGGACTTTCCATGCTTTAGCATAGCATAGATTTAAGGTTTTGCTTTACTTTCTTGCTCTTTATATAGGAGACATTTTGGTACTCCTACTTTGTATCGACACCATTGTACTCCACAATCCCATTGATCTAATTGTGTGGTCATATGTTGGACATTAACAGAATTATCTTATATCTTGAGTATGGCAGACTTTTTTTAAAAGGTTGGACTTTCCCAAAAGCTGGACTCAACAAAGATGAATACGGATTGTAACATAGTCATTTGCACTGAGATGTCAAACTTCCTCGAGGAGTTCAACTTATAGCTTAAGTCAATCTCCTTTCCAGTAGACTCTACGTTAGTGCATGTTTTGGCCTAAGCCAACGCACTTTCTTTTTAGTTTTGGACTTACTTGTAGATGTTGCTTTCACCAACCATTTTTTTGTTGCAAATCCTTGTACAACTTGTTATTATTAATAGTCAAAGGAAGCTTTATTCAAAATAAAAATCTCATTCACCCGGATTGGGTGGCAGGGATGGGACACATGACAAATGGGGGGCCTTGATCTCCGCCCCCACCTGGCAATTTCATTCCCCTCCACAACCTCAGTACTGAACCACTCCCGTCGCCTTTTAAATGTAGTGAGGGACAATCATCTTGACCAAGGAAGCGTTTCCAAACCCTTAATCCTTCAAGTAGAAGCGCTTCCAAACTAAGCTTTTGCCAATTTCTACTGTCCACCTGAGTTAGGACTCTGCAAAATATATCGATCTCCAAATCTTGCGACCAAACCAATGGCCCTATCTACTAAACCAACATCTAATGGATTACACTTTCCCTCGAGTATTGATAGTAGGCCTCAAGCATCATAAATTAGAACAAATGCATAGAGTACACAATTTCTATAGGTAAAGTCAAAGCAAATGAACTCAAACATACCTACTCTTTAGAGAACTTGGATTGTTGACAATGCTTGTGGAACAACTTTGGTTTGTTCATGGTATAATTTGAAAATTTGATGTCTAGCCAATTCATTGCATGCTTGTGGAGAATCTAGAATATCAATTGTTGCATTTGCGCTAAGTCTTCTTATTTAACACCTTCTTGAATCTAGTTCCCAACTCTAACCCTTGAGCATTGAAGTTTTGTTTAGAAGAGATCTAGCCAATTAGTGGACTATGAAAATATAAACTAAGGTCAAAATACAGGCAATAATTTTATACTAAACCTCTTTGCTTGCTTTTCAACATTTTCAAATTAGTTCCCCTTAGTCATATTCGAAAAAAGCTATTTGTGTGGATAGAAATTCTACACCTCGCAACCTCCCAAAGGTTGCAAGGAAAAGAATGCCTTATCAACCAACATTGTCGTTGTGTTCAAGCTCATGGTAACTAGAGGGAAGACGTTTTTACTCATAATTTCCATATTAAAGTTAATCCAAAAACATTGTGTGTAACTTGGCCCACATATGACATGACTTGGCAAAATTCAACCTGAGTAGCAAGGCTTCCCAACTAGTAATTGTCCTTGGTTACAATTACAAAGACCAATTCCTCCCAAACACCAACTCTAACAACTATGTGGCATGACCAAGTCAGGCAACACTATCTTCCTAGTGGTATATTGGACTAGAAATAAACAAACTACAAAGAACACAGATTCCAAACTTGAGACAAGCTCTATTGGTATCACATTTGTGTTTTCAACTATACAACTCTTGAGCATGCATACAAGACGAAGACTTGTGTGAGTTGGGAAGGAAATAGAGTCCAAGAAGACAAAGCAGAGTCCAAGATAATACTCAAGGTAGGCAAACTACACATATCCATATAAAGTTTACTCATAACAAAATGAAACAAACTTTGCGGCAAAAGAACAACTCGAGCAAATTATGTCATGAAGCATAAATGAGTGTATGACTAGATAGAATGGAGTAATGAAGGCTTCCTACAAAGAGGTGTAGGTCTATCAGCGTACCTCACCGTGAGCCAAACTAACAACTATCTAGCAAAGAAAAGAAGTTTTGTTAATATTTCAATGAATGACAAGAAGTAAACTCATACTCAACTCTACTCCGACAAGAGACCTTCCTATACTCACAGGAGGCTACTCTAACAAGTCAACACCTTGAATAAGTTGAACTTAAACAAGCACAATGTCAACACCTAGGCTTCTTACAGATGGAGGGACTAGACTACTCCCTTAGATAATTTTGAAGTTTATCTCCTTAGCATTAGCAATGCTACTGTATGCTCTACACGATGATCCATGAGTCAATGGTTTGCTTTCGTCACCCGTTGGGTGAGGTGCATCTCAAATTTAATATTTTCCTTTTTTTAATATATATATATATAGCAATCATCATTCAAATGCATCCTAAAGGTTCAAAAGCGACCTATGGCCATCAATCCAATTTTCTAGCAAATAAGCATGCAATATGCCTTAAGATGGAACAAGAGAAACACAAAAGAGGGGCAAGGTCAGGGATGACGAGGGAGAGTTGAAAGAGGGTAGGGGCAACGGAAGAGTAGGAGCGGAAGACAAGGATTTTGAAAGAGGGTGAAGGGAGAACGAGAGTCGTGGGGGCACAAGGGGTTTCGAGGAGTCAAGGTGGAGCAGGAGTTTTTTGGGGGGAGGGTTGGGAAAGAGGGAGGGGGGTGCGGGAGAGAGTGGGGGAGATGCGACTGCAGGAGAGGATTAAAGGGGGCCAAGGGCAGCAACAAACCTAGTCCTCGTCAAGGGGACAAGAGGGAGGCCGAGAAAGACATGGGATAGCTAATGAGGGTTGGGAAAGTTAATCTGAGTATGACAAGTCACAAAACCAACAAAATATTTTGTTTTTAGCTATGTTGAGAAAAAGTCTCGAACTATGCTTTTTTAGGTCATTTATGTTTTTGACGAATAAGATGATGTCACATCCATTTAGAAGTAGTTTGATGACCATTCCTACTAGGTTAACTCTTTCATATCCTTCTTCTATAAGGCATTGCTCTATTTTACCGTTGCATATTCTGAAGGTGGCATATAAGAGACACCATTGTTTAACTCCTACATTACAATTAATTTCCTCTACCCACACCTTACTAGTTTTGTTTCTAGCAATTACTCTCTCATATATAGTCTTGCTACTATAGATCGAAGGCCTCTATGTATGCCTAACTCGAGGTTGTCATTCTTCTCGTACATTTTGAGTGTTAAAAGGTGATCAATTGTAAAGTGATGTGCTTGGAACCCCATTTACACTTTGTGCATCAGATCTTTTTCGTCAACTACACACACGCACACATATATAAGAATGGGAAAAATAGAGTGTGACATCAAAGAGCCCATGGAGTTGTAACCCCTCGAGTCTTTTCTAGGGAGGTCACCATTATGATATGTGGAGAAAAGATCATAAATGATGCAACATTATGGTTGCAAGAGGAAGATATAAAGAAGATAAGAAACCCAAGGGCATTCACATGCAAATTCACCAATACTTTCAATCTTTCTCCTTTCACCCATCAAGTGACGATCCCATTTATTTATACTCCCTATTATCAATATTTTTTTGACACAAATCAAGCACTTAGAAATGAAAGAGAAGTTCTAATCCAGGGAGGTCCAAAAAGTGAGGTTAAGTGCTAGAGAAGGGCAATTCAAGACTTTGGTATCAAAATATATCATGATCCCTTTAGATAGATGCTACAAAATACAGTTCTTCAAGCAAGGCAGATTTTAGTATAAGACCTGGGTTAGAACCAGTCAACAAAACCCAACATCGCATAAAAGCAAGAAGAAAAAACCTTCCTATATTAAACTCCTATTATAGAAGATTGAGACTAACCCTTCCATTGGTGAAACCAACAGTGGTTGAGTACTCTGAAATGAATCTTCATTGAAAATTCAATAAAGCGAAATACACCAAGAAATCACTAAAAGGATGGGTAGATAATCACCGGAGAGGGATGGTAAGGTGTGGCCCCTAGTTCTAGGGGAATATTGCACTGATTTTGGATAAATGGACACCTCATTTTGATCCCATCAAGAAGCGAGTGAGAAGGTTATTGGTCTAGGTAAAGTTGCCCTATTTGCCACTAGGATTTTGAAAAACATTTAAAAATTTTAAGGAAATTGGGAATAATATATGCACCTTCTTAAAGCTAAACGGCAAAACCAAGATGATGAAGAATACACAATTTGCAAATATACGCATAGAGATGGACTTGCCCAAAAGTCTTCCATATGGTATAACATTATCAGTAGTAAACAGTGATTACTGTCAAATCCTGGACTATGTAAAGTCCCCTTCCATTACAGTGAATGCAAGTCCAATGGTCCTGCAAGTTGCATGCCCTAAGATAATGAAGAATTTCATAGAGGTTATTTGTGGTGATAATCATTTGTGTGTCCCACTTTCACAATTTGGAAGAAGGTCTTCAAGGGAACCTTCCATAAAAGATAGAAAAGCTAAAAGACCTTACAAAGAGACAGCAAGGACCATCGCATCAAATTCGCTAACAAGATTTAGAGGCCAAGTTCAAGAACTACTAGACCAATAAGTTGGAGTTTAGTCATTGATAGATACAATAGAGTTGGAACTAGAGCATTTTGAGAACACAAGATCTGTCGCACAAAAAGTGGATTTTCCTCGAGATGAGATAGTTCACAAGATAGTGGATTTGGATCCAAAAGGCAAAGAGAAATGTGACTAAGAACAAGTGGAGGTACTAAAAATGAGAAATCAATAATTGTCATTGGTGAAGAAGAGGCTCCTTGCCAACAATCTTTCAAAGGAAACATAGTACAAGTTCTAAATCTATCTTTGAAGGGAATAAGAACACTCGAGCTCTCTAGAGAGGTTTACATCAATTATGGGTAGGAAAAACAATATCTCAAAGGCCATTTCCAAAGTTGAATGAAAGGTTGAGAGTCGAAGGCAATTGATTATCGAAGGGAGCCTTAGACTGGGCAAAGCCCCGAGGAGTGCTCAAAAATTCTAGTACTCTCTTTCAATATCAGAGGGGTAGGGGATACCACCAAAAACTCAACTCTAAGGAGGCATGTATCTCAACCAAGGTTACACGAACCATGCATGCGATCAAAATTGGCAGAAGAATCCGATGGGGGTGTAGTTCTCATCCAAAAATTAGGAATTGGAGAATCGGAACCCTAACCCTAATTTATATATATATATATATATATATATATATATAGATATGTGTGTGTGTATGTGTATGTATGTATATGTTTTTTTTTTGTTTTTTTTTTCTAAATCACTAGCTATAGCTATAAATTTGTTGAAATCTGAATTAAATATGAAATCTATCACAATTTTGTCACCAAAAATGGATCCACTTTTGTGGAAAATGGATCCAATTTCAAGAAACAGATATGATCCCAAAAACAGAAAACAAAACAAAACAAAAAAAAAAATACGAAGAATCTACGAGTCTAATTCTGAAAAGATTCTAGTGCAAGTACAGGGTGCTCTAAGGCGAATCCAGTAACTATGACCTCAACACAAGCTAGACATTCATTTTTTGCAAGAGACCATGGTCGATGCCAAGTTTAAGTACCACTTTTGTTCAAAATTGTTAACAGGATGGGATTTTAGGGCCCTTCGTGCAGTTGAGCATTTTGAAGCACTAGCCTTAAGATGGAACTCCCTTTCTTCAATCTTAACGATGTTTTGTTCTTTTGAATCCTTTATCTTGGTTACCATCGTTTCCAAAGAACTAAATAAGAACTCTCTTTCTTGAATACCTTTGGCCTTCATAGGAAGGTTTTTTGCTAAGTTTAACATAGAGACGGAGTTTTAACATGCTCAAAACTTGTACTAGGTGGGGATCTAAACCTAACTTTACATGAACCATATGTGTGGGGGGACTCTGTTAGAAAGGACCCCGCAAAAAATTTATTTTCCTTGTTTAAAAAGTTCCACCTTGTTGGTATTGAACCAATGGTGTTAACAACAACTTGGAGTGCATTTCAATCCAACTCAAAGAGATGGCAAGATGCAACAATTCCAAAACAACCTTCAAAAAATCAAGTGCTTATCTAAGTCATGAGCCAAGAAAAGTTCTTTGAACATGAAATAAAACTCAAGTAGAAGAGAAGCTAGAGGTCTGGTATAATCAACTTTTTGCATAACTTTATAAGTGTGAATCCAGGGTTGAAATGGAGAAATTGTTGCTAGAAAAAACAAAGACTACTAGCTTCGGAAGAGTTAAATGGAAATAGAAAAATAGAGCCATATGGCTCCAAGAAGGGGATGATAACACTACTTTTTTCATAGACATGCTTTACAAAGACTAGCACAAAATACTATATGGAAGATAAGGACAAGGTAGAGAGTGCACCTCTTTCCAAAATATATCCAAGGAGCCACTAACATACTATCAAGTTATTTATACAAAGTTGAAAAGAGGTAGAATCAAAGACATCATAATTGTCCCATCTTTCTTTGAAAGAATGGCCTCTCCACATCAGAATGAACCCTTATTCCATGCCATCTCCAAGGAGCTAAGATAAGCTTCCAAGATGATAAGGTCCCTATGCCAAATGGATGGCCTATTGAGTTTTATAAAGGCTTCTTGGATTTCTTTGAGGAAGATCTTCTAGGTATCATTGAGGAATCCAGGGTAAATGGTAAGACCCTCAAAACTATAAATTCCACATTCATAGGCAAACATTCCAAAGACTTCAAACCCTGATCGAATTGATCTCTTTAGACCCATATCTCTTTCTAACTTTGTTTACAAAATAATTGCAAAGACTATTGTTAGAAGATTAAAAACAATTCTTTCACTTGGCATTTCTGAAAAGCAATTTGGTTTCCTCTCAAATAGAAGAATACATGATGCAATGGACCAACACAAGAAGCCCTTCACACTATCGAAGTTGAAAACATGCATGCTTTATCTATAAAACTGACTTTTTCTAAAACATGGGACAAGCTGACTAGATGCATAGCAAACTTAGTAACTCGTCTAGGGTTCTGAGGTTGAGTTTATCACTTGGGTAGAGGCTTGCTTTTCTTTGGTGAATTATGCAATTTTGACAAATGGAGCTACTACAAATTTCTTCCAACCATCCACATGGCTCCTTAGACAAGGGTTCCTCCTATCTCCCTTGTTATTTCTCTTATAGCAAAAGGATTAGGTCGATAATTAAAGAATGAAAAGGGTGTGGGGATATACAAAGGATCACGTTAGTAGAGAACAAATTCATCACTAATCTATTGTTTGTGGACGACATACTTATGTTTGGCAATGGATTGATGAGAAAAGCCAAGATTTTGATGGCAGTGTTAAAGATTTTTGGCTCAACCAGATGCATGTAGATTAATGCTTAAAGCTCGTCAATCGCTTGTCACCTAGTCCAATCACTTGTCACCTAGTCCCTATGAATAGTAAGCAAATGATTAACTCTTCAAACTCCTCATTTGGTTGTCACATGGTCCATATGCATAGTAAGCAAATGATCTTCGACTTCATCCCCTATCAGCAAGTAGATTTCAAAGTTGCTTTAAAATATCTAGGATTTGATCTAAAGCCTAACAATTATGGCATAAAGGACTAGCAGAAGTTGACAAATAAAATTCATCGGATGATGACTTATAGAGCCACAAATGACTTTGTTTAGGGGGCAAACTAGTACTGGTCAAGAGTGTCCTAGAAGTCATTATAGTATTGGATGGATTTGGCTTTAATTCCCAACGCAATCCCCTACAAGATGAAGAAGTTGTCATTCAATTTCCTTTGGAAGGGTTCTAGGAAGGATGTCACCCTCTAGTCGAATGCGAGAGACTTGCACAACCAAAATTTGTTGGGAGATGGGAACTTGAGAATATCTTCTCTTTCTTGAAGGCAATGGATACTAAATCTATATGGAGGTGTATCTCTCGAAGAGGCTGATGGAAAAATATTTTTCTATAGAAATACATTTCCCGGGCAATAATTTGGATTGGAATGGAAGCTTGGAGAAACTCTCGGTGGGAGGTTCATTTTCTAGAGAGCCATTGTCTCCACCTACATCCTTGTAGGGGATTGTCTTACCTGCAAGATTGGGGATGGCACTTGTGTTGGAGAGGGTATAGATCCTTCGATTGGTTTCAGCCAGGATTTCAAGATATCTTTGGACTGGGTCAAAAACCTTCAAAGTTGAATAAGTTTGCTATAAATAAGGGTTACAATTATACTCAAGGGTCACATTGGACACAAGGTGGTCATATGGGGAGGAATTAGGTTTGGGTAGAAGATATTAACAGGGTAGGAGATCTACAAAACCCATCTATCTAAAGCTGCTATCCAACTTAGTTGAAGGAAGATTTGTTAAGATGGGGAGCAAATCTCAATTCAGGGGAATATATCATCAATCTGGGTTTTCATGTCTCCATAATTCCCAATGTTGATAAAGAAAATATGTGGTGGTGGCTAGGTCAGAGTCCAAAAGAGAATAAGTGCACGCTTATTTGTTTCAAGGATGGTGTATGGACAGAACTGTTAAACAGTTTGAAGAGGCCTCCTTCCATCATACATGCTGGAAATGGACAAAAGTCTGCTGGTGTCATCTGAACAAATCTTACCTTTCTGTTAAGAAGAAACAGAATAATAGAAACCTCCTATGTCCTTTTGCTTTTAGTAGAACGGATCACTTACAATTTGCTGTTGTGCTGTTTTATTTTGGCTTTTAAACCAAGACGTCTGAAGAGGAATGTAATAATAGTGGACTGCTGTGGTGTTTTCTGCCTATTGGTGAAGTCCTTCACACAACCAAATGTAACAACAATTAGTTTAGGAAGACATAAGGAGTGACAATAATTGTCAACTAAGTGAGTAGAAACAACTTGTTTAGAATTATTTCCAAACAAAACTCCAAGAGGTTGCATGTAATAAATGGGAAGGTTGGCATGAGATTCCTTACAAAATTCATACCAGTCGAACTGAGGAAATAAAATCCCTCATCATATTTTCCTTTTAAAGTCCATGCCCTGTAAAGAAAACTTATTCTCCCAACCTTGAAGTCGGGGAGGTCGTGGGTTCGCCTCTCATTCTCCATGGGGCCACAGTTGACCCCGATAACAATCCATGGATCATGGGGAAGTATTCTGTGGGTTTTCTGCGAAGCTTTCTTTGGAGCAAAAGAAAAACATTGTGCACTGGGATCTTCAATCCTTCATTCCTCGCTTTCTTGTGCACCCCATAGGCTCTTCTTGGTTGCATTTACGTTCTCTTGTCACATTGGCAACAAATGGCAAACATGGGATAAATTATGCAGAACAAATATATGCACATTTAATTTTGATCTCCAGCACTAACTCAAAATAATGTCCTCTTTAAAACAAACAAATGTGCACATGATTTTAGCCCACTGTTCCACCAAACTTTGAATACATGGAGATGCAGTTAGAGAGACCGTGCCAAATTTCAAGGGGCAGCGGGGTACATCGGGTATACCCTAACATATGGGACCCGGGACAAATACAGAAAAACATTCTGACTAGAAAATTAAAAATATAAAATAAAATAGGAAAAAAAATGAGCGATGGGTAATTGTTAATAACAAACAATAATTCACAATAAAGTTACATTTTAAAAAACACACTGAAATCATCATTTATGAAAGCAATAACATTCATGGGCTTGAGAAATTGCCTCTCCAACAATTTCTAGATGGATTTTAATATTAAATCAGCAAAAAAATCACTGATTTTCCAGGTTTCCAGCCATCATTCCAGTGAGAAATTACCAAATCCTACTGTTGTCACAAGATTGTGCCCAAAGCTAAAAATTGAATTTAGAATGCCTTTCTAATATGTTCAAAGTCTATTCCAGAGAAAAAAATGCCAAAATACATCTGCTGATGAGTTTCCATCCACTGAGCACCGACAATCATCTTCATAATGATGATTTATTTTGGTTTCCAGTTGCTACGCTATAAAATAAACACTGGCGGAATCCACTAGGTATTGGTAGGTTAAAAAATTTAAAATTTGTGTTTTTTTTTTCTTTTCATTCACTTCCAACAATGCCCCAGCAACAGGGATGTCCAGAAGTACCCAACTGACAAGGAACTACAGGACACCCCCATTTTCAGGATATATAATCTCCCAATCCAGTTAATATCTTCTGACATGAGTTACGTACTGCATGCTCATCACTGCAAAACCAATTCCTAGTACCCTGACCACATATTCCTACTTTATATCTTAGCTAATATTGGTAAAAGCCATAGCCCAGATGTAACTGGTCTCCACAAGTCTTGCTTCATCCTTCACTATCCTGAAAAATATAATAAGCCACTTTTCCACTTCAATGAAGATTAATTGAAGATAAAAGAACCTCCCCTCCAATTCAAATCAGTGCAATCACTAATGAGTACTGCAAGCCCATGGCAATAACTGCAGTTCAATGGAGACACAATGTGCACTCAACAGCAATGCAACAATGACCACTCTCAAGTACCAATGGTAAATAAAATAGTATATAGATCTGTAAAATGAATGACTTTCCGTAGTAAGTAAGATGGAATCCAAATATAGATTTGCTTTAAACAAAAGGAAAATCCCACTAGAGTGACTTCTAGATCTGTCACTGTAAACAAAAATTAGCAAGATGAAGTACGGCAATTCAAGGAGGCTGGTGAGTAGTGCCTCGAAACTCAGTGATTGAAAAAAACAAAATTGCAAAGATAGAGAACAATCAACAGAGGACTTCAATTGTTATTACCATTTCAACCGTGCACAAGACAGGTTCCACAAACATTGCAAGCTGCCAAAGGTCAAAAATCAAAACACATTGCAATTGCTTAGCTTATTTCATAAAAAGACAATAGAATTCTTACCACTAATTCTTGGCCCTCCAAACAAAATTTGTTCAGAAGGCGTAGGGCACGGAGCACTCCTTCTGCAGACTCAAATTCGCAAAACCCAAATCCTTTTGGGGTACCATTTGTTGGATCTTGGGCACGCTTCCAACTCTTGATGGGTCCACAAAGCTGTGACATAAGACAAAATAGAAAATATAGTTACCCCCACAATCCAGTGTCAATAATTCAAATTCAAAAATCAAATGCAAATTGCCCAAAGATAAAATCAGCAGAACCCACCTCAAGAAGAGAGAGTAAAAATTCATTATCCACAGTCGGCGATATCTTTCCAACATAAACTGTTGTTTGTGGTTTCTCAGTGGGAGGGATAACTGGTATGGCACCCTTTGAAGCAGGATCTGAAGCTGTGGCTGGAGGAGGAAACTTCAAAACTGGGGGTACTGCACGAACTCCTGGAATTGGAGGTCGTGGAAGGGGCATCACACCCATAGTTCCTGGTGGACGTGGAGGAAAAGTAGGACGCACCATAGGAGGGTAGGGAGCTGAATATCGGGGCATACCTGCAGGTAGAGCACCAAGCACTGGACAATCTTTATATTAGAACATGGCACACTTCCAGTAATGAAACAAGCACACCATACTGAACAGCACTTATCCAAAAACAGATATTATAGGCGGGAGGGAAGGCACCTCCATGATCACTGCAGACTTCATTGCTACAGAGCAACAAAGGAATGAGAATGTTTGCTAATAGATCTATAGTCCAGAATGCAAAGGAACAAATTACTCAATTCATAACAAAATATCAGACCATTTCACTTACCTTCTTATTTCGCTTGAATTAAAAGCATCTGAACACCAATTTCTAAATTGAATATTTAAAACTCCAGAGACAGGCAGGATCTCACAGAACAAAAATGAACAACAAGTCTTCCTTAGCTATCAGCTTACCTAAAAGTTCAGAAAATCATTTCCTAAATATAACAGTGAAACAAATGAAATACCAACAACACCAATACCTCAGTACTTGCTCGTTAAAGGTGATCCATTGTTGTTCAAATGAAGGAACCCCTCGCGTGTCATAATGTTCTTAATATCTAGAAGAAAGGAACCTACTATGTGGGCTTGCTTTCAGACACTGCAGACAAGAGGATACTGCTAGTGACGCTGGCACAGCCTTTCATTCCTCCTTCGAAATTTGATAAATCTTAAATCAAAGGGAAATTCAAATACCCAAAGAGCTTGAATATCTGTGTATCCACTCTAAAGAAGATTGTTGCAGAAAGTATTGCAGGAAAAGTACTAAAACAGCAGACAAAGTGCTGTTGTACGACAACAACAACTATATGTGGGGAATTTATGCATACCACAAGAGATGATGTAGAGGGCTCTTTAACCAGCTGCAATGGCGCTCTTTCCAAGCTCTCACCATATAATTCGGATACTGTAGGAGAAAACATCCCATCATCGGTTTGCATTGTACTCGTTCATCGATCCCATGCTAACCTACAGGCCTGCTGTTCTCTTTCTTCCATTGAAGGCATATCATGCCCTTCATCTATTTATTTACTCACCCTATTTCCACTCTTTCCTTTAACGATATTGCTTCAATAAAATGAATTATTTTTCAATTATCTTGCACAGTTTACACTCTTTACATTTACATCCACAAAATCTTGATGATTAAGCAAATCAAGTTCAGAATTTGTCCAATAAAAATCCTACATTGACTTCTATATTGCATACATTAATCTAATATAGTAAAGTATTAAACAAGTTATTTTTACCATTTCAATATCAATTGCACAATGATAACTGGATGACTGTGGTGGCAATCCTTACAGATCTTTATCTAGTATAGTAAATGATCAATTGAGTTACTGTTACCATCATATTATTTTCTCTGTTGAAGCTACACTGAAAAAAATGATTTAGCATCCATAACCATCACCATGATTGCCTAAAGTGAAGATAAATTATTTTCCCATTCCCATTCCCATCCTAATTGCAACGTTCCTACAAGCTAGACTCTTCAATGAATCAATAACAGAAACACCAACACAAAATAGATATTCTGCACACTTTCCAGACTTCCCCCCATCCAATACAGTGTTCACACAGTGATTTGTTTTCCAATAAATGCCAGAAAGTATGTTCTATTGATGCTCTTTAGAATATCAATTTTGATGCAGATATTGGAATTGTATTGTGAACAAATAGTTTTTAGATGCACATTGGCTAGCCCACTTCCTTTTGCAGCTATGACAGCACCCAGTGCCTGATCTGGCAGGAGTTTTGGTCCTTTCCGTTACATTGTTAAATGCTTGTTGATAGGCAGTTTATTGTACTAGCTCACCTCCTTAGAGCTTTATTTTGGACTATATAGTACTAGTTTAATGACAGTCTTCTTGATGATCAAAGTTACTAAGCTAACCTTGGAGAATGACTTAGCAAGGCTAATGAGTCCGTGTTTACTCAGGAAAAAAACCTTCAGAAAAATTCAAAAAAATAAATTATTTTTCATTGTATGAAAGTTTACAATGTTCTTCAGAAAAATTCAAAAAAACAAAATATTTTTCATTGTATGAAAGTTTACAATGTCCATATCATGCAAATTTTCAGTGATATGTCATTTTAAAGTACATAGATGATACCACATACTATGAAACACCATGGTTATCTGCGAACCTTTACAGGTCCACTAGGTGTCTGCTGTAAAATCGGATCAGAAAAACAAGCCAAATGAGTGCTTTTTTATGTGCCTTTTATAGGCAGGCGACCAGAACTGACTTTGGAGACTTGCAAATCTGACTCATGTTTGACTCACGAGACTGAATCATACTTGCAAATCAAAACCGAAGTAAGAAAAACTAGGCTTTTGTCCTGGGGGGGCGTGGTGGTGGGGTGTGGTGTGAGGAATTTTCATGAACCCAATTTTTTCTCCTTGGTGACAGCCCACTGTTAATATGCTTTCTACATATGAGTCAATTCATGAAAAAAATAGAGGCATATTTCAAAAAAGAAAAAGAACTCCCCAATGCAGTCATGGTTCAGCAGTGAAGGCAGTGGTGTATCAGGCCATCCACCAAGGTTCAATTCCCCTGAAGGCACTAAAAGCGGTTGGGCCCAGGTGTGAGCCCTGGATGATTTTAACAGAAGAGAGCTGTCAATGGTTCGCCCTTTGAGACCTGTTTCGCCTGTCAAAACAGGCTGCTGGTAGTGCATGCTATATTTGGGTGGACTGTAATGCTTAGAGTTTAAAGCAAGCACTTTCAAAGAACTAAAATAAAAATAAATAAATAAATAAACATTTTCAATGCCAATGTCATGTGATAGAATTCGTCAAATAAAGAAGTGACTTTCCTACAAGATAGAAAATATTTCCCATCGCTTATGGGAAATGCAAACACTGTAAAAACAGGCTACTTGTGGTGCCTGGCATATTTGGGCCAATTGTAATGCTTCTATTGTTTAAGGTAATCACATTCAAAATAAAAGGAACTATTTCAATGTTGTTGTTGTGTAATACAACTGGTAATAAAGAAGTGGTTTTCCTACAAACGACAGAAAATATTCCCCAGCATTTATTGGAAAACTTTCGCTATGCGAACACTATAAAGGCCATCTTTAACTCTGAATTTATGTAACAGTTATCAGGGGGGAATCTGCACGGTGCAGAGGAATGTCTATACGCAATCATCTAACAAGAAGATGCATCAAAAATTCAATAATACCCACCTGACGGATTCATCATCTGCGGCTGTTGCTGAGATTGAGTGCCCGGGGGTCCGGGCAGCGGCATGGTGCTGTAACCGTTTGGCGTCGTCGGGTACGGCCGTGGAGGCTGCTGTTGATACTGCGGCGGAGCAGACACCGGAAACAGCCCTGGCGGGCGAACGGGAGAAACCGGGATAGTCGACGAAGCCGAAGCGCCCGGGAGTACCTGCTGCCCAAACCCTAGAACTTGATTATGAGGGTTTGAAGAACCAAGGGTTTGAGGATTATGCTGTTGTGGGGTTTGGCTTAGGGTTTGAGGGGCGGAACCGGAGCTCACGCCGGGGGGTTGCAGGGCCGAGGGGTTTTGCACCGAGGACGCCAGAGGGGGAGCACTCAATGGCCTGTAAAACGGAATGGGTGCCACCAACGGCGGCTGAACCGAGCCCCGCGGTGGCCCAATTTGGGCATAGGGTTGCATAATACCGGGAGGTGGCGGAGTGGCGAACGCATTGTGATTGTTATTGTTATTATTCGCCTGTTGCTGCTGGGGCACTGATAAAAATGGAGCCACCAGCACCGTCTGCTGGGACTGAGAAGTCGCGGGTTCAATTCCTTGGGACGCCAAAACCTCCGGCTGTGGTTGCTTCATTGCTATAGTTGCTTCCATTGAAGATGACGATGGCGAGACGGCCATGGCGACATCCAAAAGCCCTTGAAAACCTTATACCCTGCCCCCGACTGCCGTAAATGAGTTCCTCTTCTTAGTAGCAGTACAGAGAGGTTTGAAGAGTTTTCTCACTTTTCAGTCAGATTTAATGAGCAAGGGAGCGTTCAATCGTTTTTTTAGTTTCTTTGAACGAGTAACAAGACAAGTAGGATATAAATGAGAAGGCATGGGCATGCAAAAGAAGGTGCCTTGGTATGTTGGTCAACAATTTCCGATGAATGTCTCAAAGTTTTTTTTTTTCATTGGGTTGGGTTTACATGTATTTTAAATATCAAAGTTATTAAATGCAAAGAGGGATTTTTTTTTTTGGGTACAAATTATTTTGAAAATGTGAAAGTTACAAATTGAAGTTAGATATCTCTAATTTGGATTTTATTTAATTAATATATTGTTATTGTTATTAGTTCTAGTTGTAGGTATAGAGGGACTATAGCGATTATAAGTCGTTAACTACATATTAGTTTGTCCTTTGACCATAAATATTTGCATAATACTTATTGTTGGAGCTAGGGAATTAAAAGCATATATTTTTATATAATAAAAAGTACCATATATGTATTGATTTGATTGGATAAGAGATTGGAGGTGTTATTGCCGACTTCGCTATTTCCAATGTTTTATATGGCAACATATCCAAACTTTTTCTTGTATACAGTCTTTTTGAATCATATATTTTTCCTGTATATTGCTTGAAGGTGGATTAATGCTAGCACTAGTTCAAATGTTTGTATTAGCATTTTTTGCTAGCTGAATATATTCCAAAGTTTTGATATGTACTAAGCATATTGAAATGTTTTGATATCCAAGGTTTATAGTGATTGAGAATTCCAAAGTTTATAATGTCCTTGCCGGATGTACTTTTGTTGAAATGTATTGACACTTTTTTCGAGATGCCTCAATAGACCTGACAGGTTAAATGTTTACATGAGGCGACGTCCTCCAATAGGCTTGACAGCTTAAATGTTTGCATACCGCGAGGTCCTTAGACAGCCTAACAGCCTTAAATGTTTATGTAAATACGCTTCTCGGAGTACATTTATCCTCGAAATTTTCCATACAGTTACAGTGAATTTGCACAGTCTTGTTTGTCCACCGCCAATTCAACAGCCATTGTATGTTTCATCCTTCTTCTACCTTTGCAACGCAATTTTGTTATCGTTGAAGCTACATACATTGTTTGTTGGTTCGGTGAGTGCTTCTTCTTCGTTGGTTTCTCGGTTGTTGCTTATTGTTGTTTCGTTCGCGAGTTGACCTGCGCTTCTGCATTTCAGCGTTTCGGAGTAAGTTTCGATGCCATAGTTTCATTTTCTATTCCTTGTTTCTTATTCAGTGTTTGCAGTCTGCAAGTAAGAATGTTTGCTTATTTGTAGTGGCATGGTCCTCGTATGTTTCTGGTTCCTTCTGTGCTTGGGCTGTAGTTTTGTAATCGTTGGAGATACATATGTTGTTTGTTGGCTCGGTGGTTCTTGTTGGTTCGTTGGTTCAAGGGTTGTCGGTTCTCTTTGTTTGGCTCAGGTTTACGCTTTGGGGCCCTGGGGGTGCAGTTCGGCCTGTTTGTGCTTTCTCCCTGTCTGGTGCTTGTTGTTTTCTTTTGTTTGATTTGGCCTTGCAGAGTTGGGGTCCAACGGCGGTGGTTGGAGCTTTTCTTTTTTCTTTTTTTTTTGGATTATTATTGTTTTTTGGGGCGCTTTACGATGTTCGGCCCCTACACCCAGGAGTCGACATGCAGTTGTGTTATTTGCCCTGTCTGTCGAGGTCGATGTATGTTATTCTGTGAGATTTTGTTGGTGCTTCAGTGATGGCATGAAAGAAAATAGTTGCATGCAAAATTGTTCGAGGATTACATGTGAAATTGTGATATCCGTTGTTTTTTTGTTAGAATAAAGCATATGCGGACTACATTTATAGACCATGTATGGTCAGATGTGTCGATATGACATTACATGTTCTTTCCCCTCTACACAGGCTAGTGTGCACACGATACAATTTGTGTTGTGCTTGAGGTATGATATGTACAACAAAGATTCTACAAGATTATATGTGGATGTCTGGGCAGTTTGCCATGGAAAACCAAAAACTTGTATCGTGGGCACAACAGTTCGTGTAGAGGATAAAGAACATGTATTTCCATCGGTGGAAGCATATATGAATAATTTTCCGCGGAAAACTAGAAATTGTTTAGCTACAGCCATGCAATTGCGTGATATTTTGTGGCTTGTAATATCTTTTGGGCGGGGAAAAAAAAATTACACGTTTACAACGATGGATGGAGAAGTGCAAAGGTTCATGTTTCTACCTATCTTCTAGACTGTTTGTTGAGTCTGTTTTACTCTATGTATGTATTGCTTGTTCTCCGGTGCATACCGGCTTCCATTCATGTTCATTGTATTTTGTGTGTTCCCACATTCAAACAAACAGAATAGCTAGAGAAAACGAGGGAGTCTTGACTGCATCGATTGAAGAGGATATAGAAAGGTGCATGCTTGTACTGTTATTTCATATTGTGTTGTTTTGTATTTCATTTATGGTATGTATATGTGTTCACCTAGTTTATTATATGTACATGTTGCGTGTCTTCTTGCATGGTAACTTATCTTCATTGCATGCCTTCCTACATACTAACCTGCTTCATGTCCGTTGTCTTTTCACTACATTGGTACATTTAAATAAACAGAATAGTTGGAGATGGTGATGGGCTCTTTGGCGGGTAAATAGACATGTTTCTCTTTCTTTTAGATGTATGTCTTCATACTAACTTGCATTCATGTCCATTGCGTATTCGGCGTTGTTGCCTTGGAAAAAATAGGTTGCTTGGACAGGGAGATGAATTGTTATGTGCAACAGCAGAGGGTTCTGTGGTACAATCTTCTAAAAGGTATACCAAGTGTGTTGATAAATTAAATATACAAACCGGGTGGGGGCATATAATATTAGACTTGAAAATGATGGCTTGGCAGCAATGGGCCTTTCTGTCCTCCCTATTTCTATTTTTTCCATTTTCTATTATCCCTTCTGTTTTCTAATTCATCTGCTTAGTGTGCTTTCTGAAATTGCCTTGGTGTGCCTATTGGCGGACTAACGGTTTCACATATGTGGTCGCGCTTCTACATGATTGCACAGTTACCTACTTTCTCGATTGCGAGTGTCGGGCTGGCAGGTTGAAGATTGCTCCCCTGGCTTCCAGGGGTCCGCGATATACAGATTGGCCATGGTGCCCCGCCCTCACGCCATGTTTACTGTCAAACATTTGTCTAGTTAAAAAAATCAGATGCATACAATTTTACGGTTATTTGGTCCTTGTGATGAACAATATACAATGCATATGCTTGTTTAGTCATGATGTTCATCTGCACATGCTTGCATCAGAAAAAGCTGGACTAGTGACATGGGCATGAGCAGTGAGTCATCCCAGACATCAGCAGACCGACAAGGCCAAATGTAAAGATGCATACGCTATGCTCTTACTGTGTTTACTAAACAAATATCCTCAGGTATATATTCATCTATGGCATGGTGGATATGTTGATGTCATATGCAATACATGGTTTGCAGCTCGCAAGAAGTATCAACAAGTACAAGCGAGACGTCGAACATGTTGCATGTTCCGTAGACTAAGAGGTGTGGTTGCAAAACTCTGGCTCCATAGTTCATCAAAGTTATGCGTGTACTTGTAGATTTATGCCAGTGAAAGAAGAATATAAAAAAAAATATGCACACTACCATTCACTTTAGTTTTCCTGTTCAAAAATTGTCACCAGGTCTAGAGTTGTAACATCCAAAGTACTATCAATAGAGGGCTTGAACAGCTGCCGAACTGGACAAGTGTTCGTTGGGGACATAATGGTTGTCTATAGAACCTACTTGGACAAGGCAAACAAAAGTAGATCCATTATGCGTGCTGACATGATAGACAAGGAGGCCACGATGACAGTGGCACTGATTGTTCCTCCACAATTTGTCCAGAAACATGCAAAAAAGATATTGTCGGGTAATGGGATATCCATTACAAATTTTAATATATTGCCCAAAATAGTATATGACAATGGTGATTGCGATCGAATTATTTCGCTCAATGAAACAAGTATTATGGAAAAAAAAATTGTTGTTTGTTCCAAATATCGTTTCGTCCCGGACTCGACTATCAGCCAGCTTGCACAGAACATTGATATTTACCCAATAGGAACGATTGGTGCAGCTGTCACATTGGCGAGAAAACTTGGCTCGCAACACATTCTCCATATAAAGGATGGAGAGTCAAACAACGACAAGGCAATGGTACCACTTTTCATATTCAGTTTTGTCATTTACTTTCGCATGTGCATGTATGTCGGGTAAGTTACACAAATATTGCACTGTTCCATGTTGCAGCTACAATTGTTCGATGCGTATTCAAATTTGTTTTCGTCAATCGAATAGCAATTGCATAAAGGGTAGATTCCACTTATGTTGTTCAAAAATATAACAAAGAAAAGGGATGTTAGAGAAAGGATCTTTCGGACAACCCAGGCAACGTTTGTAACAGAGTTGCGAGCAGATATAGTAGAGGATCTGAAGAAACTAGCTAGCTCTACAATTGTTGTGCGTATACATCCACAAAATCATCCTCACTTTGCTTATAGAAATAGCCTTCAACAAATTCCTGCAACCTGTTTAATTTTTTTTTATTTTTTTAAGGGGAGGGAGAGGGGGTGCAGTTGTGTATTATATTGTTCAATGTATTAATTCATATGCTCACGTTCCCAGGTTGAAGGTGTTTTAGTTGCAGCCAATGTGTACTCGACCCCCTTTGAACCTGTATGTGCAAAATGCAACTCTCTTGCTTCTGCCTCCACTTTGATAAGTGATGATACGATTGATTGTCTGCGATGCAGTGAAAAATGTCCATATATATATGGACATTGCGTCAATGGTGTCATCTGAACCGTGGGCAACACAACCGTGCATTGTACGGTTAGGCAGCCTCTGTTACAAAATGTGCTTCCTAAGTTGGCAGAGTTTTCGTATGAAATGTATCTACAGAAAAAGGCAAGCAGTGTCTACATGTTGCGGGAGCTTCAGATACACAACAAATTCACCTTAAATGAGGACAATGCAATTTTGCATATCGGTTGAAGAAGGGAAAATATATATATATATATATCAAACTTTGGTAGGAAACGAAAATACCTCATGTGTCTCTGCAATATTTCTTGAACATCCAGATGAATGTTCGTCGAACTTGGCTAGTTGGGATTGCACACGCATAAGATTGTTCGGTCCAAAAAATGGGAAGCATGGCAGCAAACCCCATATATCCCATGGCCCACATTATTTTCTACTAGGAACATATACCAGATGCAAGAGAAAACGAGTGCGACGACGCCTTTTCTTTGTATATCAAAATGTTTGGTGCAAAGGTCGATGGGTCCTGCTCTATGGAACCTTCTGGGAACTTGCTTACGGCCTGTTTGAAGTTTGGTTGGTTCTTGGTTGTGTGCTTCATCTCTCAATTTGTATACCGCATAACTCCAACTGTTGTTTGGAGGACATGGAACAATATAATTGAATTTTTTAGCCAGTTGGCCCACATATTCACCTGAAAATTTCTATGGTGTTGTGACACAAATGTAGTATGTGGCTTGTTTTAACAGATTACGTTGATCGATGAACTTGGTAAAATTATTGTCCTGGAATAATTTGAAATCAACGAATATATATTGTGCAATTGTGCTATCATATCAACAAGAGGCCCTTAAAATTCAAATTGGTCGTTGTTTTGGCATTTTTGCTTAATCGATGAACTCGGTAAAATTAATGTCCTGGAATAATTTGAAATGAACGAATATATATTGTGCGGAGTGCAATTGTGCTATCATATGAATAAGAGGCCCTTAAAATTCAAATTGGTCCTTGTTATGCTTGCGGTGATAGAATTTAAATGCTTGCAGTGATAGAATTTTAAAAAAACTTTCTTTTATTTCCTTCATTTTTTAAAAAATAAGCGATTCAACATCCTTTAATAATTTAATGTAATTCAATTGTACAATATCAATATTTAATATTAATAATTTAGTATTTGAAAATAATGTTTTTAGATAAAGTTAGATAGGATGACAATCCGTAAACAATTGCAATCATGAATCCGCCAGTCGTGGGGTCCTGTCGATTTGTATGTCTCGGAACTCCAAGTGTTGTTTGGAGGACACGGGACAATAGAAGTGCAATGTTAAGCCAACCAGCCCGCAAGTCCACTTGTCAATTTGTATATCGCGGAAGTCTGGTTGCTATTTGTAGGACATGGAGCAATAGAAGCTCAATTTTGAGCCCGCCAGGCCGAGAACCCGCGCTCCAAAAAGTGCTTAAGTATGGAATGAGGGATCCACATATGCTCTATAAAATCTCATGTCCATACTTTATAAAAGTACATGTTTGCTATGTATTGCTCGTTTGTTGGAAAACTTTTATATCACTCGCCCGACCAAATTGTACAAACTTTTTTGTCTAATTAAATTATGCAATATCAATATTTAATATTAATAATTTAGTATTGAAAATAATGGTTTTAGATATGTTAGATAGTTGATAGGGATTACCATCCGTAAATAATGGCAAACTTGAACCCGCTAGTCCTCGAGTCCATTTGTCAATTTGTATATCGCGGAACTCCGAGTGCTCTTTGGAGGACACAAAACAATGGAAGTGCAATGTTGAGCCAGCCATCCCGCAAGTCCGCTTGTCAATTTGTATATTGCAAAATTGTGAGTGCTTTTTGTAGAGCGCGGAACAATAGAGGCCCAATTTTCAGCCCGCCAGCCCAAGAACCTGCGGGCCAAAAAATGGCTAAGTATGGAATGGTGGATCCATACATGCTCTATAAAAATTTCATGTCCATAGTTTATAGGAGTACATACTTAGTATGTATTACTCGTTTTTCAAAAAACTTCTAGGTGCGGAAGTTTGATATTGTAATAAATGAATATAAACTAGCCCAAGTCCAATTGTGCTATGACATGAACATGAGGACCTTAAAATTCAAATAGTAGCAAGTCCGCTTATGAATTTGTATATCGTGGAAATGTGGATGTTATTTGTAGGACATGGAACAACAGAGGCCCAATTTTGAACCCGCGAGCCCGAGAATCGACCATCCAAATAGTGGCTAAGTATAGAATTAGGGATCCGTACATGCTCTATAAAATCTCATGTCCATAGTTTTTAGAAGTACATATTTACTATGTATTACTCGTTTCCTCTGAATGTTGTTTAGAAGACACAGAACAATAGAATTGCAATGTTGAAGGACCCAGTCCGCAGCTTCGGCTGTCAATTTGTATATCGCGGGACTGTAGGTGCTATTTGTTGGATACAGAGCAATAGAGGCCCAGCTTTGAGCCCGCCAGACTGAGAACCTGCAATTGAAAAAGTGGCCAAGTATGAAATGCGAGATCCGTACAAGCTCTATAACAACCTCATGTCCATACCTTGTAAGAGTTCATACTTAGTATGTATTACTCATTTTTCGGAAAACTTCTACATGCGAAAGTTGACGGATTCACGACTTCAAGTTTCAATTACGTTTATATGACCAGCCCGACCGATCGCTTCTCCGTTTGATATTGTAAGAAACGAATATAAATTGGCCCAAGTCCAATTGTGTTATTACAGCAACACAAGGCCCTTAAAATTGAAATAGTTCGCAAATCCGCTTGTCAATTTGTATATCGCGGAACTATGGGTGCTATTTGTAGGGCATGAAACAATAAAGGCCCAATTTTGAGCCCGCCAGTCCGAGAACCCGCGATCCAGCCCAAGAACCCACGATCCAAAAAGTGACCAAGTATGGAATGAGGGTTGCATACATGCTCTATAAAATCTCATGCCCATACTTTATAAAAGTACATACTTGGTATGTATAACTCGTTTCTTGCGAAATTTTGTAGGTGCAGAACTTGACAGATACACGTGTTCAGATTTCCACCCATTTTTATATCAGCAGCTCGACCGACCTCTTGCCCGTTTCATATTATACAAAAATTTTGGAACGCAAGTTTCCGAATACGCGGGTTTTTCTTTGAAATAAGATATTTCACATCCTTTTATAATTTTATGTAATTAAATTGTACAATATCAATATTTAATATTAATACTTTAGTTTTGAAAATAATGTTCTTTGGTAGTGTTACATAATTCATAGGGATCAACATCCGTAAACAATCGCAAGGTTGGGCTCGCCAGCCCTGGAGTCCATCTGTGAATTTGTATATGGTGGAAGTCCGACTGCTATTTGAACGACACATAACAATATAAATGCAATGTTGATCGAGCCAACCGGCAAGTCCGCCTGTCAATTTGTATATTGCGAAACTCTTGGGTGCTATTTGTAGCTAACGGAACAATAGAGGCCCAGTTTTGAGCCCGCCAACCCGAGTACCCACGATCCAAAGATTGGCTTAAGTATGGAATGCGGGAACAGTACATGCTCTATAAAATCTCATATCCGTTCTTTCTAAAAATAGATTTTATGTATTGCTCCTTTTTTTCAGAAAATTTCTTGGTAAGAAAGTTGGTGGATTCACGTATTCAGATTTCACTTACTTTTATATCACCAACTCGACCTACCGACCGCTTCCTTGTTTCATATTGTACAAACCTCCTTATCTAATTAAATTGTACAATATCAATATTAAATATTAATAATTTAGTATTCAAAAGAATGTATTTAGATAATGTCCAATAGTTAATAGGGATTAGCATCAATAGACAATTGCATGCTCGAGGCCGTCAGACCTGGAGTCTGTCTGTCAATTTGTATATTACAGAACCCCAAGTATTGTTTGTATGAAATGAAACAAAAGGAGTGCAATTTAGAGCAACCCAGCCCGCAGGTCCGTTGGGCAATTTGTATATCGCGGAATTCTAAATGTTATTTGTGGGCCACGGAACAATGGATGCCCAATTTAGAGCCCGCCAGTCCGAGAACCCGTGATCCAAAAAGTGGCTAAGTATGGAATGCGAAATCTGTACATGCTCTATAATATCTCATGTTCATACTTTATAGTACATATTTAGTGTGTATTACTCGTTTTTCCGAAAATTTCTAGTTTATCTTTTCTCTCTGTTTTTCCTTTTTGAAACACGGGTTCCTGCATAGGCGGGTTTAACATTGTGTTTCTATTGTTCCGCCCCCTGCAACTAACACCCAGACTTCCGTGATTTACAAATTTACAAACAAACCCCCCTTCATCTCTTATGTTTTCGCTTTATGTTTACTTGGTCCTTTTTCCAAATGTCTCATGCTTTTATATACAGAACCCTGGGTTCAACAATATACAAATTGCCCTCTCGCCATTGCACTTCTGTTGTTCCCCTACGCACAAACAATAGCTGAAATTCCACGACATACAAATTGACGACCGATATCTGTCACTGAGATGCAATATGACCATCGACACTTCACGTCTCTTGGGTATATCGTATACCCTTCTTCTTTTGTAACCCTCTTAACCGCTTTCCATACTTAGGTATTTCTTGGAATCGGTTTCACGGGTTGGTCGGTGCCTCGCCGCAATTCATCATCACCGTTGCCTTTGTACTTGTTTCTAGATATGCAATAATTAAGTTTTAATGTTAGTAATTCATCCTGCAGGAACCATTAAGATTGTCATTAATGTCCGAAAGTCCGAAGAAGATTTGTCATTACTACGAATTAAACTAAGATTTGCGCACAAGTATGTTATCATTTCCAAGTATTCATTTCAAACACAATGCAATCTGTTTTTTGTGCGTCGGCGGGTTGGAGCTTTTAAGAAATTTCTAATTCTTAATCTCTCTTCGCCATCACCACCACCTTCACACTTTTTTCTAATTATGCAATTAGTGAGCTGTGATGGTGACGACTCATTCTGCACGAACCCTGGAGATTGTCATTCATCAACGAAAGGCTCGAGGAGATATTCCATTGATACGCATTAAACCATAATTTGTGGAGGGTTATATTATCCCTCCCCAATTTTCATTTCAAACACCTTCTCGAGCAAACGGAAATTCTTGTTAAGTTGTGGCGGTAGTTCTATCTAGATACAGTAAACACATTGGAGCATAATGGCCAGAGGTTCCACTATTCCAGGGCATATTCTTACTACTCATCTCCCTCTGCCCAGGAGCAAAAAAGGAGATGGTCCCTTGGTACACCGAGAGATATATTTCAAGCCAAATAATTCCAAGGCAACCCTGCCTGCTCAGAGAACCTGCCCAGTTGCATTCATGGTTGGCGTAGAGGTTGATGTCATGAATTCTGAGTCGGAAGAAGATGATCTGATGGGCGATGATACGACAATGGATGATGGCAATGCAAAGAATCTTCCCACTACTGCACCCAAATTGAAATCAACCATAACGGATGGAACTTCCTGGCTCGATGATGGTGGTCCTGACAACACCAAAAGGAATTTCAGAAAGAAACTGATGGTGACTGCAATAGTTGCTTTGCAGCGCGAAAATAGGAATTCCAGAGTTCCAAATTAGTCTATTTTGGGGGGAAGAGTTTCACTGTAAAGTAATGATCTGTTGATGCTCCCAGAGATATATTTAAATCCAAAAAATTATTCACTTGCGGGACTAGTGTCATGTTCTCTGGATATACAATTAACATCTTCGGGAATCAGGTCCAAAACTCTCACTGTTGCAAGGCATTTTTCTACTAGTCATCTCCTTCCACCCAGAATGGACTATTTTGGGCCTCTGAAATTGCACGTGCAACCTGTGCTCCTGAATTTTTTTTGACTATGCAGAGGCAATTTTAGCTAAGGGCTATTCCATTTGCCCTGCAACGTTCTTCGTCTTCTTTCTCACGGGAAGCATCTGAAAACTATCAATTTCAGCATAGGATGATTCATCGAGGAGAAAACTGCGAGGATCTTGCATACTGCGGATCATGTGCCTGTGTTTGTCGCAGATACATTCAATGTTTTGGCCCGAAGAACTGGGTCCAATTTCTAAGGATAGATGTACAATACTTGGTGTTTTTCTTATTTTCTTAAATGGATTTTCTATTAAAAAATAATTACCTTGGACTCTTCGTTGTTGCTTCTTTTCTGGATTTAACACCAGTTCTCATTGGCATGGTTCGGTGCTCTCGTACTTCTTGGATATTGTGTTTACTTAGGTTATTTTTTCTAAGATGAGACATCTAACAATTATATGACAATGTACTTTGTCAATCCACCAACCTTTTATGCAAACAAAAAATGGATTACACAATTTCAAACCAACGTTCGATTCTATTCGTAATGCAGATAGAACATAGGAATACCAATGTACAATCTTGCAAAAAAATCGTTATTCTTGTTTCTAGACATGCAATTATTAAGTTTTAATGCTAACAACCCATAATGCAAGAAGTTTAATACTTGAGTTAATATGTTGCAGTCATGGAAGAATGTATCAAGAACACAGTTACACCCACACGTTCCAATAAAATCTAATCTTCAGCAAAGCATTTGTTGGCAATTAGTAGAAAATGAAGTTTAGTAATTAAGTTAATATGTTACAATCATGGAAGAATGTATAAAGAACATACTTACATGCACGGGTTGTAATAAAATCTAATCTTCAACAATGCATTTGCTGACAATTAGTAGAAAATGATGGTTTTGCAACAATGGGGCTTCTTTGAAACCAATTCGCGCTTACAAAAATTACCTTCCGCCTTTCTATTTTCCCACTCTTTTATTCCCTGTAGTTTCTCTTCCTGGTTACTTAATCGTATTTTTTTCCAAAAATGCCTTGCAGCACAGCTTGGCGGATTCACGTGTTTCAAACGAGCACTACCCCTTTCTTTAAATTGACCCTCTATTGTTCTGTGTCCTACAACTAGCACCCAGAGTTCCGCGATATACAAATTGACAGGTGGACTTGCGCACTGACTGGGTCAACATTGCACTTATACTTTTCCGTGACCTCCAAACAACATTCGGAGCTCTGCGATATACAAATTGACAGACATGCTCCAGGGTTGTTGGGTTCAAGATTGTCTTTCTTTATGGATGGAAAAGTGCTAAAATGAGCCATACCACATTTGCCCCACAGAAGCTATATTAAAGGGCAAAGCATTTCCTCTATAGTTTTTTGTCCTGCAAACAACACCCACAGTTTCGCACTATACAAATTGACAGTCGGACTTGCGGGCTGGCTGGCTAATAAAATGCCTCGAAGTTCCGTGATATACAAATTGACAAACGAAGCATACAAGCAAGAACCAAGTAAACTGGCAGATCGTATTCTCGGTCGCTGTTTTTTGTTCCCGCCAACTTCGCAATTTTGTTTTGTTTCTCTTTTCTCTGAACTTTATCTTTTTCGTCACTTATTCATTTTTTCGAAAATGTATGGTTGCACGTGTGGGCAGTATTGCGGGTTCACACTTGTACTCGTGCTCTTTTATCGCGACACCGACCGACCGCTTCCCCATTCCATACCCAGAAACTTCTCCGATCGTGAATTCTTGGTAAGCGGGCTCTAAATTGAACTTTTGTTGTTCCATGGCCTGCGAACAGTACCGTCACTTCTGCGATATACAAATTTTCAACTGTACTTAGATCATACCCTCTTCTGCATTACAATCCACCTATCATGCCCTCTTCCGTGGTATACATTTTGCACTGAAAACTTATGAGAAATACAATTTAACCGTTAGGTCCTCGCATCTTTTGTGGAACTATTGTCACCCCATTTTGAAGCTCGTATGTCCGCTTTCCATACTTCGCCATTTCTTCGAATTTCTTTGGCGGATCGTCGGTTTGGCGGGTTGAAGAAATATGCAGTTCCTAGTCGTTGTTTCTTGTGCCCGCGCCCCTTTGCAATTAGCAATTGCCAATTATATATAAGATCTTATTTCTAGGCATGCAATTAACAATTTTCCTATTCCATACTTAGCCACTTTGCCAGAATTCCGCAAATATACAAATCGACCACTGAACTGCCCCATCATCATCTCTTCCGTTTTACACATTTTGCACTCAAAAATTCTGATACATAAAATTTCACCGTGCAACACTCGTCTATCCTGAGTATCCCCGTAACACTTTTTTTAATCCCGTCTGACCGCTTTTCAAAGATTTCCATTCTTTCCTTGCTCTCTCTGACCTTCACACTTGTCTATAATAAAAGAAAAAAAAAGTTTTTATATGTATATACATATATTGTTTCTAAATATGGAATTATTGGCATTTAATTCTAACAAGTCATCATGCAGGAACCGTATAGATTGTCATTGATGGGCGAAAGGCTCAAGGAGATATCCTATTGATGCTCATTAACCAAGATTTACCGGGGGGGGGGGTTATATTATCCCTTCCGAGTGTTGATTTAAAAATCATGAAATGCCATTCGCACGTCGTGGCCTTCGCACGTTCACGAAACCTCCAATCCTTAATTGCTCTTCTTCGTACCCACCACCTTCGCATTTCTAAATATGCAATAAATAAGCTTTATTGCTAACAGTTCATCATTAATCAGCGAAAGGCTCGAGGATCTTTCCCATTCATAAGCATTTAACGAAGATTTAGCGGAGAGTTACATTATCGACTCTAATTGTTCATTTAAACCATCATCTGGAGCAAACCAACGTTCTCATAAACCTATGGCATCAACTCGACAACAGTTCTATGGAGATACAGTGAACATCCTCGGGCACGAGGACCAGAATTTCCAGTGGTCCAGGGCATATTCTTATTACTCAACCTATGCCACAGAGAACCAAGTAATTTGGACCTCCGGTATTGCTCATGCAGGTTGTGTCCCTAAGGTTTTTTACTGTAAGGACCTAGTCTCTTGGTGCGTCGATAAATTTATTTCAGAAAAAAGAATTATTCCACTGCGGGACCACTCTTCTGTTTCTTTGTCACCTCGGGTCTTCCGCCAGATGCTAAGATTGTCGGAGCCAACATTGACGTTCAGAGGAGAAGATTGCAAACAATTCCTAGCAAAGCATAATAACGAGCTGGACCTCTTGCCCCATTTTTTGGAAAACTCGCTTCTAGTTCCTAAAGATATTACAAGCTTCTAGGTTAGTTCATTTAAAAATCCATTTCGCGAAATTGCCTGGTTGTTTACAAGAATAACGGGACAAGAGTCCACAACAACTGTTTCTCGGATGGCGCTTTATATTTTGTATTTCACAGTCAACGAACAAGCCATTTTTTATTGGGGCAGGTTAATTTCCCATGAAATTTGTTCCCAATTGTCAAGCTCTCCAAAAGGGAAAAGAAATTTTATATGTCGTCCTATTTAGTTTTTGCAATAGCGCATTCCTGTTGGTTTCCACAACTGTCTTTATCCAAGAATTTCAACTACGAATTTCACCCAGTAACGTTCTGGTACCAGGCCTTGTGGAAGCACAAGGCTTCCCACTGTTTTTATGAGGTTTTTAATGGCTTTGTGTTTGTTTTCAAAGTTTTGTTGTTAGGAGAAGATGCTCCTGACATATCTGAATAGGCAACCGGATTTTTGGACAAGAAGGGGACACTCGAACATTTGGATAATTACATTGTCATAAGAATTTTTGGCTCCACAGAACAACCTGCTCTCCTTCCATGTCACATTACAGACATAATGTTTGTTGCAGAAGTAGCACGA
>ML778845.1:714478-726187 GCA_009831015.1 Picea engelmannii
CATTCCTTTTGGCACCATTGTCAACAATATGACAGAAACAAAAAGAAGAGAACAAGATCTTCCATCCAAAAACCGGATCGGTCAATTGAATGCATGTTGGAAAGAAAAAGTGAAGAACTTGCATCTCATTGTTCAGTCATGTGTACAAGCCATATCGAAGAAAGCTAAATTATTCACAAGGCTATCAAATATAGACTTAGCTGGGAAAACCAACGACTTCCAAGACCTCGACTTAATCGCAAACTCCTTGTGCTTAACCAGGCAAGAGTTCGATAAACATGTTGCTATGTTTAAGGCCTTGTCTCTGGAAAAGTTTTACAACATCCTTCAACTTGATCAAGCTCACGTCCACGACTGGCTAGTCAAATATTCAGTACAAAATGAGGAAATTCATCAGTCTCTCTATAATCTTTCTATCGACTTTCAGGAATTAGAAAACGATCTTTTCAACATAAAAATCCGGAATGAGATCAACGTCGCCCCAATGAGAAGCTACATTGAAGAATGACGTGAAATGCAATTGAAGCAAATCATCGACGAAAGGCAACAGGTAGTTGTCAGGTTTCCAACAGTCGTCGATGACATCATTGAAACCGCAATTGTCAGCGACATCAATGAAATGACAGTCAGAAGCAAATAGCCAAAGGGCTCCTATGTACCCTCACTGCAAGTCTATTGATCACATCCTGCTTTGTTTATCAACCCAGTTATTCCACTTTCTTAAATACAGATGTGTAGGCAAACACTTATACCTTTTCATTTATTTTTTTTGCAGGTATTGCACTCTATCTTCTTTCTACAATCTTGTTTCTTGTACATATTTCTCTAATGGTTCGCGGGAGCCCCAATCCCAGTCTACATGACAAACGCATTGAAATTTCGATTTATATGTAACAGACTTTAATTTTTTTGTATATTTCAAAATTTCCAGTGGTATGTAACGAACGTTTATTTTTTGACATATTTCAAATACAAATGCTTTCTTATCTCCTTTTAAATTTATGTTTTCATACATTCTTATCTTTCAATAGTCTGTATGACAAATGCATTTAATTGTTTATATGTAACAAACTTTTAATTTTTTATATATTTCAAAATAAATGGTGCTCTACATTGCAAGCGTCATTTACTTATACCCCTTGTTCACAAATGCATTTAAATTTTTATATTTCTTATCTCCTTCTAATTTTATGTCTTCATATATTTTTATCTTTCACTAGTCCATATGGCAAATGCATTTAAATTTCCAAATTTATTCTTCCACTATCAACAAATTTGTACTTTGTTATATATTTTGAAAAAATAAATGTTTGTTATATACCTTCAAAAAATAAATGGTGCTCTACATGCCAAGCGTCATTTACTTTTGCCCCATGTTCCGTGATATACATGTTGCACACAACATTTCCGTGATATACATTTTGCACTGAACACTTCAATCATTTACAATTCGACCCCATTTCCCACAATTTGCTTTCTAACCTCGTTGGCAAGGACTACGCTGCCACACAACCATGTTTTAGTGTAATAGGTTTGAATTTAAAGGGTTTGTTTGTTACAAGATTAACTTATTTTGTAAGCTCTTAAATAAGGGTTCTCATACATCAAGTTGGTGTCTTGATAGGCTATGACCTTAAAATTATATTATTACTCGCATAGATCCATTTTAACCTCGAATCCAAAAAGCATTAAGAGAGATCAAAAGAATTAAAGACATAGTTATTTCAATGATTAAAATCTATCCCATTAAAATGGATCCATGTTGGTTTATTTTATTATAAGTATGATAGTCTTTTTTTAGCTTTTTTATTGTTATGATTAACTATTTTTTCATCTTTTGTTTTTTAGGACTTCATTTTTTTTCAATTTAGTTTATTAATGTTATAGACATGACACATCTACCTAGATTATAGATGCACCTTGCAACTCTTGATGTAATTATTATTATTATGATATTGAAGTATAAGTATTTTAATTTTTTCCATGTATAAAAGTTGGTGTTCAATGTTAGGTTATGTTACACATCTCCTTGATACTAGGTTGTAGAATGTGCTTATGAGTGTGATTAGTTGTGCAAATATTATTTTCATGAAGAGGCACAAATATTTTACATGTGATTTTAAAGAGGAGACCATCAAGGCTAACCCGATCCCTGGATTTTATAGGTTTAACAACAACTTGTCTATCATTTTTCCTTTATGGTCTTGTCGCATTTTATAGTTTCGTCTTCCATTGTTTTAATGTATAATGCATGTTGTGATGGGGGATGTTATAGCTTGGATATATCGATAGGCATGGAAATTGTGATCTAAATGAAGTGGTCATCATTTCATTGACCATTGATGGGTTCTTGATGTCATTCTATGAAGACGATATTGGGATTAAGTCACGTGCTTTTATGAGATGGCACGAATATTTTACGTGTGGTTTTAGAGAGGAGACCATCAAGGTTAAAGTGGAGCAAATTACCCAATCCCTAGATTTTATAGGTTTAGCAACAAGTTATCTATCATTTTTCCCTTATGGTCTTGTCACATTTTATAGTTTTGTCTTCCATTGTTTTAATGTATAATGCATGTTGTGGTAAGGTATGTTATAACTTGTATATATTGGCATACATGGACATTGTAATCTAAATGAAGTGGTCATCATTTCATTGTCCATCAATGGGTTCTTAGTGTCATTCTATGAGGACGTTGTTGGATCAAGGCATTTTGGGCAATGGAATGTAGGTTGTTCATGCCCTACACTACAAGGATGATGGGCCTTATGGTTACTTGGTGTCAAACAAGGCAGCTTGGATCATGGTAGTCGAAGTCAGAGAGTGGATGAAATTTATTTTCTGACATCCAGTTGAGTGATGGGTGGGTATTGTACAAGGAGTCTTTATATCTCAGAGTGAGTGTCGAGAAAGGCCTTATGCCCATTGTCTATGTGATTGATGGTGGATTTTGAAATAATTCCAAGTATTGTTTTGTCAATATGTTATATCTTGTTGTGATTAAGGGAAAAATGGTGGTTTAAGGACACAACTCCACTACATGTGCTAAGAGGAGGGAGGCCATGCAAAAATCCAATGAGCTTGCCATGGTACATTGGCGGACTCTAAAATAAATGGACAAGACGCAGTGTCAAATGTGCACATATTGCTTATGAGATGGGTGGGTAATGTTACAAATCTTATTACTCCCTGCATCAAGAGAAAATACTAAATCGAGATTCTATAATTTATATAAAATTAAATTGAAGTGTGGTGAAAATGTTTAGTCGTCATGGATTTTGTGTTTGAAAAACAAGGATGGATGTCAAATTTCAATGAGGGATCAGTGCCTCACCAAGAAGGGGCTCTATGTTGACCACTTATGAATTAGTTGAAACTTACTATTATTAGATAGTTTGTTTGCATCGTAGTCTAAAAGCTCTACGTTTTGGCCCTCTTCCGGGGATATTTTTTGATGATATTTGCCCGAAATCCGGTGAGAAACTGTTGTATCTTCATATTTGAGTGGTTATTTATGTATAATTTGAGTGCCCCAAGGGTTTTTCAACACAATGAATCCATTTTTGCATTCATAAATGTAATTTAAACAACTAAAAATTGTGATTTCGTGGAGATTTATGTCGTCGGATTCCAACAAAGAGGGACAAAACGTAGAAAAATTAGACAAAGTCATTTGTTTGCATCAAGGGCATGGAAAAGCCAAATTATCTAGTCACTATAATAATTGTTACAAAATTTTTTGCCTCACTCCATGCAACTTGCTTGGATGGCCTTCCATTCCCCTCTATAGACTTGAAACCCCCCTTTTGTTCACTCCAGAGCCAAAAATGCACACTTGTGTACATATATGTGCCCTATTAGTTATACAACAAGCGTATGCATAGGTTGCTCCACTACAGGCTGCGTACATCGGGTTTGGTGCTCAAAAATTAAAAATTATGTCGAGTTTTCATTCCATGTCATGAGATCCATGATCCTTGACCTTCCATATACTGGAAACTCTTTGAATCGGCCCTTTAGTTCCATTTGGAGGCTATAAATTGAGGCATATCCAAGCCTAAGAATAATTCAACATTGAGAGCAAATACACTCTAGAAAAATTTCACTTCATATTGAGTATGCATCCCTTTGTCCTTGAAAGTATGGACTTCTTGTGTTCAGCCCCCAAGCTCTTCGTATTTTGTGATGGAGAACCTCATTGAACCCTATATATGAGTTTATCTCTGCAGAGGATTGAAGTGGTAGAGGCCCAGATGGAGGGACTTAGTTTCTCGTTTCCGATATGTGTCGTTACAGAAGTTTGTCACCCATGTACTTCTGTTGATTACTTTAATAGAAATACTCTTTTCTCGTTTAATTAATATCTTGCAAATATTTGAATTACTTTCCATGGGCGTATTTTTCATGTATGTTAATGGATTAAGCTAATTTATATGCTGACATCATATATTATTACCATATGCTTGTGTATCTTGGTTGTTGAGGACAAGTTGTAGGTATAAAGCTTTGGGTCGTGTGCTCAACGGTGGTCTTTTTCAAACGTCTGGACGAGGTAGGCTTTTCGCCTTGCCTTGTTAGCATTTCATTTATATAGCATAGTTGATATTAGAGTTGATTTATAAGTGTCGTTTTGTCTATTGTGGTTTACCCCTAGCCATAGAGAGATTTTCCTCGTAACAGAATTGGCGACTCCATTGGGGAGATCTCCTTTTTTGGGGTATTGAGTGTTTTTCTCCTTAATTTGAAATCTGTTTGCTTGAGTTTCCTTGTCGCATGTTGCTTGGTAGCCTATATTTTGCCTTGCATCTGAGTTTCTTGGCTTAACCCTTGGCCTGTCAATGTTTTGCTTGGTATGCACGGTTTTTCCCTTGACAGATGTGTACATACGTGAGATGTCTGCCTTTAGGGGGCGTATATATGTGTTTGTTGCCTAAACATATACGTACATCATTTCTTAAGTCTTGTTGGTTGAGTTTGGTGTTTGTTGGGTAAGTTTTGTTGGTTGTTGAGTCTTCTTGGGTCCCTATTCTAACATTTAAGTGCCTACAGAGTGATAGGAAGCCCTTTTATTGTTGAATTGTGGGTGAACTCATTTCTTGTCATCTTTCTCATTGGTTGTCCTTGGATATTGGTCTGAGTAGTTGCTTCTTGGTATCTTGCTTGCCTTGTCTCTTTTTGCTTGCAGTGGGGCATGCCTATGAGGTTGTTATTCGATCCTTGCACTTTCTTTTCATTATATCGAAAATATAAAAATATTTGCTTGCTTGCATTTTACTTATGGCATTTGCACTTTTTATTACTTTGCATTGATTTTGACGCATTGAGAAAGATTGCACTTCATTGAACTTGCAAAGATTATATTGTGGAAATTTCATTTAGAAGCATACCATCTCTTTGAAATTCAAGACTAGTACTTAGTAGTGTTTTTATATTTGCTTCTTTTTATATGTTGAGTCATAATACCATCGGTTCCACGATCACACCTCTTGAGTAAGCATAAGCCATTAAAATGAATGTTGAATAATTAAAATTGATTAGAAATGATTTTATTTTTCAGGTTACACAAACAAGTATAGGACCTAAGGCCTTGGAATAGGATTTTGTGAGTAAATTTCTCCAAGGCTATAAAACTGAACATATGTGTCTGACCAAGGAGTGGTGAAACCCATTGTATAATTGGTGTCCTCGGGAGGCTCCGCTCACACCGGAGTTAAGCACGAGGTCACGCGAAGTTGGTTGCATAGATAGCCCTCTAATACCTTCCTAGTGTCGGAGATATTTATGGGGTTCTATTCATATCTGGGGGTCTTGCTAGTGCCTTTACCTCCTTGAGAGGCGGTCCTTTCAAGATTTTGGGCTTTGCTACCTTGCCCATATGATGGACCGGACTTGCGACTACTCGCTCGAGCATTGGTTATATCATGGTGACTTTAGTTGCTTGACATAGGTAGACACATAGGTTACTTGTAGGGGTTATTCTGCAGGTACCCTGAGTCAGATGAGGGTGGGACAACACATAGAGTTTATGGAGGATTTCCTCTCCGAAGGGGTCTGATCGACTGCGTTGTGAAGCCTACGAGGGTCCTTATAATTGATTCTGACACCTCCACTCTATTGTTGCGGAGTCTCTGGCCCCTCTAGGGTGAGGCATACCCACTTTAGTTTGCGAGGTCCCTTTCAACCATCATATCATGTTTGTGTGCATTAGCTTTTAGCTTTATTTAGGAGTGTGCTCTTTGATTATTAGTTGTCCTTAGGATTTTGTATTGCGCCATGAGTTTTCAATGCTATGGTTGGTGGAGCCCCCCTGACTCCCTCAATTAGCACTGCCCAACCCATGGTCTTTTCTCAGTCCACGGGGACGAGTCCTTTTGTATTTTTGAGTGGTACATCGAATCATGATACTCAACCAATGCCTTGGGCCTCTAATCCTTTCTCTTTTGGTATGTTAGACATGACTTCGCACTTGTCATCCTCTGTTTCATCGTATTATGTGAATCTTAGTTTTGGGCCTGGGAGCATGATGCCTCCTTATTCTCCCTTTGCGTTTGGTGGGGGTCATATCCCTCAACCAACTCCCATGGTAGGAGGTTGGAATCCTCCTTCCTCTGAACCCACTCATAACTTCACTTTTTCAGGATCGAGTGCTCAAATGGGCGGTTCTTCTACTTCTTACATCCCGTCCATCTGTCCTTCTTCCACTATGTTGATTCCTACGAACTCTTTTCGTACGGTAAACCTCCCTTTGTCCACCGATGTTTCATCCAGAGGGAGTCAGTTCTATAGCATGGGCAACCCCCTACATGGAGTTCCTTCATCTAGGGGAAACATATACCCTCACCTTAGTAACCCATGTCATGTCGCTTTCTCTTTGCAAGCGACTTCCTCGATGATGATGCCCTTAGATCCTTTTATGAATTAGTTGGGAGGAGGATACTACCCTACTGGGAAGGGCCATGGTGTATACCAAAACCCTACTTATCTTGTGATCTCCCATAACCAGTCTTTCCCGGGACCTTGGTCTTTGATGCCGCAACCAACCTCTACAAGTCATGCTGGAAGCACAAGTTTAGTCATTGCAAGTCATATTGGCATTAAGTCACCAACCTCTACCAGTCATGTTGGAGACTTGTCACCAACCTTTGCAAGTCATGTTGGGGACCTGTCACCAACCTCTGCTAGTCATGTTGGAGACTTGTCACCAGCCTCTGCAAGTCAAGCTGGGGGCAAGCAACCATACACTACAAGTCATGTTGGGGGCACAACTCTAGTCATTGCTAGTCATACTGGAAAAATATCACCAACCTATGCTAGTAATGTTGGGGATTCATCGCCAACCTCTGCTAATCATGTTGGGGATTCATCGACAACCTTTGCAAGTCATGTTGAAGATGAGATACTAGCCTCTGAAAGTCACACTGGGAACATGTCACCAGCCACTGCAAGTCATGTTGGGGTCATTGATACGATTGAGAAGCCTAAATGTATATGACGTAAGCCCAAGTTCCTTTGTAGACTTTGCAAAGGCAGTCACCTAACTCGCTTGTGCCCTGCTACTATTGTGGTACAAGAAGTGTGATCCATGTCTGATGGCCCTTGGGGTTCTGAGTTGTCTTTGGTTTCCCAACATTCTAACCCTTCTTTGGTTGATACAGAGGTTGTGCCGATGCAATATTTGGCCGACACCACTCCTTTTTTGGGGAGTGATGTGTCTCTTGACCATGTTGTCTCGCATCATGTTCAATCGACGATCATGTCGATGTAATATTCAGTCAACACCACTCATGTTTTGGGGAGTGATGTGTCTATGGACCATGTTGTCTCACATCCTATTCAACCAACGATTGAAGAAGTGGTCATGCCGATGCAATCTTCGGTCAATCCCACTCTTCTCTTAGAGAGTGACAAGTCTAAGGAAGTGACATTGTCGATGCAATATTCGGTCAATCCCACTCTTCTTTTGGGGGGTGATGTGCCTTTCGACCACGTCCTTAACATTTCTAGTTATGTACCTTCTAAACAAGGGAGCATTCCACTCTCTCCAAGTACGCTCCCTCCAAGTCCTAGGATGGTTTCCTTTGATTAGAATGATCTTGTAGAGCCTCACCTTCCTTCTTCTGCACCCTTCGAGATGATGGACATTTGTCAATATATTGTAGATGAAAGTGTTAGAAATAATAGGTGTGCTCGTTTAACCATAGACAATATAGCAATATTGTCACCCAACCATAGGTCGAAGCCACCCCCGAGCACCTTAACCTTGACAGAGAATAATTATGGAAGAAAACCCTAGGCCTAATAGCCAATCAAGGTAGTGTATCACTCTCCATAGTTAGCATACAAGGAAGAAAGTCCAAATCATAACCAAGAGAGAGTCCAAGACTGAAACTGAAAATACAAGTTGCAGTAGTTGCGCCTGCAACTACTCTCCAAACATGCACACAACTAAATTTCTACAGTTGCGAGTTGTTTATGTCAAATGAGTTATGGCGTCCTATATTTATACTGTTCCTCCTTAGCTGTCTCGACCGACTTCTCATTCTGGAGGCTAAAAACTCAATATTAAATCTTTCCTTTAGCTGAATTGTCTTCTAGGGTTATGTCCAATGCTTTAGGGTTTCTTCTTGCTTCCCAGAATATTCTATTATTGTCAGGGTTACACGTGGAGGTTAATACCTCCCGCAGCTACCATAATATCACCACTCCCTCCTAGCTAGGGAGGTATTGAAGGGAATGGCCTTGAGCACAAACATATCATTCAATCATTAGCATCATCATAGCCATACATGTTATCTCATGATTAGATCATGAGCACCATCATCATTATCAGTATCATCTGATCCAGATTATTTTCGACACGAAATGCGAGCAGAGATATAATAAAGAAATGCACAGAGATATCACGGATATTGAATAATATAACATAAATGTATCAGAGATGCAACCATAAACACAGATATACAGTAATACACGATTTCTATTAACGAAAGAAATGTACAGAGACTGTAAAAATATAGAGTGAAAGACTCGCTAGAATGGTGGTAGCTTATCTCTGAGAAGAGAAGTGACGGTTACTCACATTCGCAAGAAGATGATTACAATGAGGCTCTGAAGGCCTTTTTACAATGAGAAGGAATTCCAAAAGCCCTAGACATCCAAAAACCTAACCCTAGGAGATGAAGTGCCAAAAGTCATGTGGGCCCCATTTGGGTAAGTGAGTACATCAACTTCCTGGAGTCGTAACTTTTGCATACGATCTCTGTTTTTGGAAAGGTATCGTCGAGGAGATTCATTTTGGGGGCTCAATCATGCCTTCGATTATCATTAAGAACCTTGATCTCGAAAAACCTTCATTTGGGCCCTTAAAATGGCCCCAGAAGTTAAAACCTGCTAAAAACAGTAAATTGCCAAAATTGCCAGAAAACTGTTTTGAGCCATTTGGAAAAGGTGGGTGGCCATTGATATCCACCTAGATCAATCCTCCCTCCTTAGGAAGCAATGGTCTCCATTGCGTTGAGTTCCCCGGGGAGAGGGAAAAGCGTTTGTTGAATCTACATCTTGGTTAGTTGCTTGTCTTGCTGGAGATGTCGCGCTGCTCAGTTTGTGGAAATCTGTCATGAACCTGTTGAGGTTGAGGATGTTCAACAAGTCAGGCTACATGAGAGGACGATGTGCAGAAGGAATCTTTGCGCTTTGCTGCAACCTTGTAGACCTGCTTTTGTTGGATAGAAGGTGCTTGTGGCGAAGTTATAGTGGTTCCAATGTCCTTTTGTTCCCCTTTTGAACAGATTGTGAAGAAGCTGAATTTTGCAGTATGAGATACTACCTTGTGGCACTTTTTTGGTGGAACAGTAGTCGGAACTACCTCTGGTATTCTATAGAGATGCCCCCCCAAAGTAACAATGACACTGCGGGGTCGAGACTCATAAATAGCATGGCGCTTCCACATATATGGTTGGCCCAAGAGAACATCACATACATCTAGTGGGGCAACATCACATAATACCTCATCCTTGAAGGGCTGGATACCGTATGACAATCGACACTGTTGGTTGACATGAAGAACTCGTCCTTGGTGAAGCCAATCGATGTTGTATGGTTGCGGGTGTGGTGTTGTCGACAATCCCAACTGTTTGACGACCTCTGTTGAGATGAGGTTCTTCTGGCTTCTGCTATCAACAATAAAATGTAGTGGGGTCCCCTTCACCCACATCTGTGAATGAAAAATGTGCTCCCCCTCTTCAGGATCTGTTGGTTCTTCTGGTTGAATTACTGCGGTCGCGATAATAGTAGTGGGGTCTACATCAATGATCTGTCCTTTACTAGTATTTTCAAAATCAGATTATGAATCAGGGTTCGGCTCCTTGTCTTTGATCTCGGCCACCAATGACTGTTTTGAGTGACATTCATCGATGTTGTGCCAAGGGCTTTTGTGGAAATCACACCATTTTCAGATTTCCTTCTTTGTCTTCCCGTGACCCTTCTTTTCCTGTGTCTTGTATTGGTTTTTGGAAGACTGTTTGTTAGGGATCTCTTTGTCATACTTTGGTTGTTGCGGATTTGCAGAACCAAAATCCTGTTTGTTCTGGTGCTTAAATTTCTACTCGATTTTAGCAGCATATTGATAGGCAGCACCGAGTGATGAGATGTCCAGAAAATCCATTTCAGTTTGGATGTATCTGTGTAGAGCCCCATGGTATTTCAGAACCAAATGTCGTTTGGAGTCTTTGATACCTAGCTTGGTGAGCAAGGTATGGAAGGTATTGGTGAACTCCGGAATTGCTTGGACCCTCTCTTGCCGCAGTGTTGTCCATCTCATGTACTGGTCCTCATAGTTGCCAATATGGTAATATTGTTCCTTTACCGCATCCATAAAAAAATCCCAAGTGGGATTGACCCCATATATTTCAGACTCCTTTGTGGAACTCTGCTCCTAATAAGTTTCCCACCAATGTTTGACATGGGGGAGAGCTTTAAGGAGTGCGAAGGTGATCTTTTCTTTGTCGAAAAATTTGTGAACAGAGAAATAACCTTCTAGCAGATTTAACCATTTGTCTAGGGCTTCTGCATCTATTTGTCCTTCAAGTACAGGAATATCAAAATTAACTTGTACCTTGAAAGGCGAGGTGCCTCCAAAGTGGTCGCTTGATTAAGATGCGTCTGTTTCTATTGGCAGGCGTTGAAGGATGTGGGAAAAATTCTCCATCATTTCATCCCTCTGTCGCGTGAGAGCTTGCTCAAGCAACAGACTGATAGGATTGTTTGCTCCGTCATTTTTCTTTTCTTCCGCCATTAAGGGTTTCTTGGGTGTGCGAGAGCGATTGTCTTCAAGAGAGACAAGCTCGAGACCCAACTTGCTATATTCAGACCTCGTCGGGGACATGCACTAAAAAAACGATCAAGAGCAGCCTGCTCTGATACCACTGATCCAGATTATTTTCGTAATGAAATGCGAGGGGAGATATAATAAAGAAATGCACAGAGATATCACAGATATTCAATAATATAACATAAATGTATCAGAGATGCAACCATAAACACAGATATACAGTAATACATGATTTCTGTTAATGAAAGAAATGTACAGAGACTGTAAAAATACAGAGTGAAAGACTCGCTAGAATGGTGGCAACTTATCTCTGAGAAGAGATGTGACGGCTACTCGCATTCGCAAGAAGATGATTACAATGAGGCTCTGAAGGCCTTTT
>ML778845.1:726551-749377 GCA_009831015.1 Picea engelmannii
AAGTTAAAACCTACTAAAAACAGTAAATTGTCAAAATTGCCAGAAAACTGTTTTGAGCCATTTGGAAAAGGTGGGTGGCTACCGATATCCACCTGGATCATCATCTCTAAAAGCCATACTCCATATGAGTAATCAAGCATGATGTTGAATAAGTCACTCACTCTAGAGAGTGATACAAGAACCATTCTTCTAATTTGGACATGTGTCCTAGAAGAATAAATGTTCCAATAGATGCTGGAAGCCATGCCATGGGCTACAAGGACTATTCTTCTAATCTGGACATACGTCATAGAAGAATAAATGTCCTGGACCATTTTTCGCCTGGAGAATGTCTGCCCACCAACACAGTAAAGTTGGTAATCATTTTCAACATTACTGATAGTTTTCATGGCAATCAGAACAATGCCATTCAATAGAACACAACTGTGTCTATCTATAGTAGTACACAACTACTATCCAGTGGTACACAACCACACCAAGTAGCACACAACTACTTAATCAATGACACATATTCACAACCAGTGGAACACATCCACCACAATATCATACATCTATTGTCCAGAGACATACAATCTCTACAAAAATCATATCATCTAATATCAACCTGCATAAAACAATAGCATGATATAAATTGAGTCATCAGGGCCATTCTTCCACTCACATCTGTGAGATCTGGAAGAGCATCTTCCCTCAGGAGGTAAAACATCAGCCATGGGATATCTGGACTATTCTTCTCTAGCATAGAAGAATAATTGTCCCTGATTTCTGAGCCTGGACCATTCACCTAACTAGGCCATTCCTCCGACACTAATCATAATGCAACCTGGAGAGAATGAGTCTGCCCTAGGGAATGCATGTCCCTGATTGTTGAACCTGGACCATTCACCTAACTGGGTCATTCCTCCAGCACTAATCATAGTGAAACCTGGATAAAATGAGTCTGCCCTAGGGAATGACTGCCCGGACCATTTCCTAATGGAAATGATTGTCCTGCATCAACCTCCAAAACGAACCATTCTTCGAAATTGCTCACAACTGTGAACTTCGAAAGAATGACTGCCTGGCGAGGCAGACCATTCTACTTGGCCACTACTCAGAGTGACTACTAAGAATAATGATTGTCCTAGACCATTCCCCCACACTAGCCACAAGGGGAATTGTTGTCTATGGTACATCAACAATCTATCAGACCATTTTCATTACAAAAATGACTGTCCGATCTGGACCATTTTCCGAACTGGAAAATGCCTGTCCGTAAAAAATCTCAAACGACTTTCCAAACTGGAAAGGAACTGCTCATCCTAAACCATTTTTCAACCTAAAAAATGACTGTCCATAAATCAATAACATATCAGTGCTCCCTCCCAACCTGGGAGTAATCTCTTCCTTTTTCAATAAAGAAGTTGTCTCCACGAGCCCCAACTTGTTTCTTAAGTACGCAAACTTTTCATCTTGGACAAAGGCTTTATCAAAATATTTGTTATCTGCTCATCGATGGAGATAGTCTGAAGAACCACTTCTCTCTTTTGGATTTTATCATGGAGAATATAATGCTTGATCTCAATGTAATTTGGTATATCATGGAACGCTGGTTTTCTTTTAACACTTTCACATAGCTCTGATCATTACAATATATCATGGTCTAATTCAATACTTTTGTTTCCTATTAGCTCGTGCCATCGTGACAAAGCTCAAACTGAAACATATCCAAGTAGCACTTCTTCTATCATCATGAGAGTTTGTCATGGATTAGCAATCCATCATCCCGAACTTCTGAGTAACCATTTTGATACACTATCTCAATCATAGAAAGTTTTCACCACGCTTCCGATGTTCGTGAGAGGCTTTGCACCAAGTTGTTTGAATCCATACAAGGTCTTCTTCCATCTGCATACAAGGGTCTCTTTCTGGTATACCTCAAAACCTTGAGGTTGCTCTACATACGTTTTTTCTTCAATTACTCTGTTGAGAAGAACAATCTTTACAACCATCTATTGTAAACTCCAACACATGGATATTGCAGAAGATATAATGGCTCATGTAGAGGTATGTTTGGTTACTGGAACAATCTATCATCGTAGTCTTCTCCTTCTGGGATAATCTCTAGTTCTAAATCTCGCAATGCTTCCATTCATAAGTCTTTCATGCATTGTTCTTCATCACAACTTCCATTTCTTCTGCTTGATTGCTTCTGGTGGGTTCAAACCAAGCTGGTGGTCTTATGATTCTTGGTATAATAACTGGTTGTCTTGGCTTTTCTTTCTTTCTTGGAATTTTCATGTTCTTCCTCATGTCTCTCTTTATCTCTTAGGTCCATGGGTTCTTATATATGCCCTGAAGATTCCAACTTCTTCCTTTCATCATAGAATCATGGATGTAAATGGACAACCAAGGATACTTTAAGGATTCTTTTCGAAGAAGACTTCTTCTAGATTCAAATTGAACACGTGTTGTTTATCATGGTTGCTACTTTCAATTGGAACATGGATAGATACTTCATAATCCTCAATGGATCATATCATTTAGGATTAGCTCCCTCCTAATCCTTGCTTCATGTATGAATGCATGCTCTTCTTTTGGAATTATGTAATCAGCTCCCTCCATCTAAGATAGTCCACACTTTCGTTTGCATCCTTATTGCCTTCTGCAAAGTGTCACAAGTCTTTTTCTAATTTCCCATTGATTGTGGACTTCTTTCTATTTTGATTTCTTCCGAGTCTCTTCAAGTTTAATTCTGATTTCGGCTTATTTGGTAGTTGTTACTTAAATAATAGCTTCCACAGGAATTGTCAACGTACTTCATCTCTTCAAATACATTACTTGACTAGTAATCATCATAATAGTAATCCTTATCTTGTTATTCTTCCATAGGTTTTGTTTCACTGACCATCTTATCTTCTAAGAAATAGATATACAAGAACTATGTAAACATGGTATGTACAAGGACTATGTTACAGAAGAATATTGTTACCTTGACTAGAGGAAGAAATCTGCTTCATCTTGTTTGACTTTCTTTGAGGGTTCCTTTTCTTTGGCAACTGTTGCTTCGTGTGTTTCCTTCCTTTTCTTTAACTCAGGACAATGATTCTTGTAGTGACCATATTTTCGACAATTAAAGCATTGCATTTTTGACATATCCTTCTCTTGATTTGGTTTCTTCCTTGAGTCAAACTTATTCTTATTCCTGAATTTCTTGAACTTTGTTGTGTAGGCTTGATCATCATCTTTCCTTTGGAATTTTTCTTTTGCGCTAATCCTTGATTCTTCTTGTGCACAGCAAGTCTAAAGTTCTTCAAATGTGGGATACTCCTTTCTCGTGTTCATGCTTGCGGCAAATGCATCCCATGTCTTGGGAAGGCCATTGAGTACTATATTTACAAGTTCCTTCTCTGAAATGATTTCTTCAATAGCTTGTAGTTGATCTATTAACTGAACGATTCTCACAAAGTATGATGTTATGCTTTCATCATCATTCATTTTCATGTCACGAAGCTCATTCTTCAGACTCATTACTTATCCAATGTTTCTGACTAAGAAGAGATTAGTTAGGGCATCGTACATCTTCTTAGATGAGTCAAGATGAGAGATGTAGGGTATCAAGTGGTATTTTACAGAGTCCACTATGATACGCATGGAATTGATGTCATTTTCCTTGAACTTCTCCATAATTGCAACGTTCTTAGGTTCGTTCTCTTTTCCTTCTTCAAACTGTGGTTCCACGATCTTTCCTTTCACGATATCCAACACTTTATTCTTGGAAAGGATGAGGTCAATCCTTGTCTTCCATGTTCTAAAGTTTGAAGCCCCTTCTAACTTGTTTTCTAACTTCATAGAGTAAGTCATGATTGCTTTGACTTGGTCAACCTTTGACTTTGACCAAAAACTCAAACTTGATGTCTTAGCTTTTTGAGAGTACTAGGAGGTGCGCTAGGCTAGGGCACACTAGGCTATCTAGAAATTAGGTCAATCTCTTCACTTAAGGTTCCTCAACAAGAGGGTTAGGGTTTCATTGCTGCGACAAAAACTGACTGCAACTGCAACTGTAACTGAGCAAAATCCTCCATATCTATCTTCCAGTGGTTAGACTATCCGAAGATAGTGTGGGCCCATAACCTGTTAGAAATAATAAGTGTGCTCATTTAACCATAGACAATATAGCAATATTGTCACCCAACCATAGGTCGAAGCCACCCCCGAGCACCTTAACCTTGACACATAATAATTCTTGAAGCAAACCCTAGGCCTAATAGCTAATTAAGGTAGCGTATCACTCTCCAGAGTTAGCATACTAAGCAAAAAGTCCAAACCATAACCAAGAGAGAGTCCAAGACTGAAACCGAAAATACAAGTTGCAGTAGCTGCAGCTGCAGCTACTCTCCAGACTTGTGCAGGAGTAAATTTCTGTAGTTGAGAGCTATGTATGTCAAATGAGCTTTGGCATCTTGTATTTATACTGCTCCTCCTTAGCTGTCTGGGATGACTTCTCATTTTGGAGGCTAAAAAGTCAATATTAAATATTTCCTTTAGCCGACTTGTCTTCTAGGGTTATGTCCAATGCTTTAGGGTTTCTTCTTGCTTCCCAGAATATTCTATTCTTGTCAGGGTTACACGTGGAGGTTAATACCTCCCGCAACTACCATAATATCAACAGAAAGATCCTCTGCAAGTAGTTTATCATCCTTGACTTGGCAAGTTTTGGGTTCTCCCAAGCTTGTGTTGGCTACCAGCATGTTGCTAGATTTCGACTGAAGTCATGCATGGGATCCTTGGCCTCCCCCATGATATGCTTCTTAGAACAACACCCTTGAGTCTTAGTTAAGCTCTTTTCAGACTCCAAAAATGAAAATATTGTCGAGTTAACTTGTCTCTTTCACACTCGTTAAATGGTTTTGAGAGGACGTCTATTTGGTATAAGTTTAACCCTTTTCCGGACCAAGTAGACTACTTACGAAAAATGAATACTTTGGTCACCATTGGCTAGAAGAGTTCTCCTGGGTATTATTTTATACTTTTTCGGGCCTAGGGGACCAAATCTATGAAAAAGGACATTTTCGAGTTAACTTGTAATTGCATTCCATCATCCTGCTTGCAATATTGAGCCTATTGTCGGTTCTTGCTTTCTCATTATAAGCCTCTTGCCTAACCAATTTGCATCACTAGCCAAATAATGCCTTCCATATATCCTTTGCAGCTTGACACCCTTTACCCATAGAGGAAACATCCATCTGTGTGTCCACACCCTGCATGCACTTCCTTGCATTGAGCATAGGTATGTTCCACTGTTTGGAACTAGTTGCTTACTCGCGATACTTGTTTCCTCTCATGTATCGTAGCATTTATTTGCTTACGAAAACCTAAAAAAAAGACGAGCGGGAAAATAATGTTATCTCTTATCGATGGCAGTCGTGTCACCTTTGAATAAAGAACAAAATTTTGAGTCCATTTTCATCCAAAGTTTGGGTTTAGCATGACCTTAGGAAGTTGAGCTCGTTACTTAGAGTTTACTCCTCCTACTAGTTGATCTTCCAGTCCCTATGGAGAGTTTGTTGATGCCTCCTGCGTTGCAAACTTTTATCAATGATCATTATCAAGTATGTGTTTCTTAAGTTATCAATATGTCTCATGCTCTTGTTCAATGAAAGTTTAAAGCATCTGTCGGCCATTTCTCAGAACCCTTGACTTTGCATGTCGGTCATACCCTCAGTGTATCTCAGAATCACATGAAGTTGTTGTGATACCTTGCACCCTGGGCCTACTTTCATCATTGGTAGGTAACTTTGAACCCAACATATGACATTTCCTCATTGGTCGTTGACTGGGGAGTTTCCCTTGTGTTCAACGACAAGAAATCTATTCACATATTAGGATTCGTGCAGTGCCTTGGATTCCATTAACCCTATTGGTGGTTTCCTTGCCTTTATCGGTAGTTTTCCTTGTTGGTTGATATTCAAAGAGTCTCTTTCCTGCACTACTTTCATCTGGTGCATGCGAGGGACACGCATGGTCGTTGGATCGTGAACATCTTATTTGTTTGAGCTCCTCCTAATCATCAAGCTATTGCTTTGTAACTCATGATGGATGATGAGAGATGCCTTAATGCTCTCCTTTCAACGGGTCTCCTTCCATCGACTCCAACTCGTCTATTCCAAAAATGAGACCTAGAGTCTTATGAGTACCTAGAGGCTTGTAGTCATCAATGGCAGGTTCTCCCACCATCAACAATTCAGAATACATCAATGTCTCATGATCGATGTATTCTTCAAGTGTTCGAAGTCGACACCCTTATTCACACTTGTGGAATGTACTCAATGCCTTGACACCTACTTCCATTATCGGAGGGTTGTCTCGCATTTGTTAATAGTACATCTTAATGACCGGTAATCAAATGAAGTCTCTTTGTGTTCGACCTCAACTCCTCTATTCGCATGATGTAGACTTGCACCTTCAGCGGATAGTGGAGAAGACCTGCAACTTACAGTAGCAACATCCCTTATCTACTGTTGTCTTTCATTGGACCAATACCTATATGACTTCAATGATCATGGAAGATCAGATTGTACTCCATTGTATATAGATATCTTCAGTTAATTTTGAGACTGGATTCCACTGTGTCTTGTTTCGTGACTATGACAGGCTATGGTGTATGTCCACTTTGTATTGCCTATTCATGGCCATGAACAACTATTTTACATATCCACATGGATCCGCAGTGTAATTCAATTTGGCGTCCATGTATACAAAGTTATTATGGATTGTAATATTCTCATGAGTAACTAGTACTTCCAGTTGAGTCTTCGTTACTCCACTTTTGGGAATTATAATATATTTTGGCCATCACAAATATTCCTCTAGCCTCACATATTAGGGGGCATCTGTTACAAAAAAATTTGCCTCACTCCATGCAACTTGCTTGGATGACCTTCAATTTCCCTCCGCAGACTTGAAATCCCCCTTTTGTTCACTCCATAGCCGAAAATGCACACTTTTGTACATATACACACCCTATCAATTATACAACAAGAATATACGCAGGTGTTCCACTACAACCCGTGTACATCGGGTTTGGTGCTCAAAAATTAAAAATTATGTCGGGTTTCCATGCCATGTCACAAGATCTATGATCCTTGACCTTCCATATACTAGAAACGCTTCGACTCGACCCTTTAGTTCCATTTGGAGGCTATAAATTGAGCCATATCCAAGACTAAGAACAATTCAACATTGAGAGCAAAGACACTCTAGAGAAATTTCACTTCATATTGAGTCTGTATCTCTTAGTCCTTGAAAGTATGAACTTCTTGTGTTCAACCCCCAAGCTCTTCCTACTTTGTGATGAAGAACCTCATTGACTCCTATATATGAGTTTGCCTTTGCGGAGGATTGAAGTGGTGGAGGCCCAACTGGAGGGACTTAGTTTCTTGGTTATGATATGTGTCGTTACAAAAGTTTGTCACCTATGTACTTTTGTTGATTACTTTAATAGAAATACTCTTTTCTTGTCCAATTGATATCTTGCAAATATTTGAATTACTTTCCATGGGCGTATTTGTCATGTATGTTAATGGATTATGCTAATTTATATGCTGACATCATATATTATGAGCATATGCTTGTTTATCTTGGTTGTTGAGGACAAGTTGCAAGTATAAAGCTTTGGGTCATGTGCTCAACGATGGTCTTCTTGCCTTGTCTTGTTAGCATTTCATCTATATAGCATAGTTGAGATTAGAGTTGATTTTTGGGTGTCGTTTCATCCGTTGTGGTTTACCCTAGCCACAGAGAGATTTTCCTCATAACAATAATATGTTGTGAATTATATGTTTTATGTAGTTCATTGTGTTCAAATGGTACAACTATTGCAACTATTGAGATCATTGGAATGTAAAGCTAAGAATAAAAAAAATAAAGATCAATATCAAAGCCAATAGTGGGGGTTTTCATATATTTGTTTAATGAAGAAAAACTTCTCCAAATAAATTTATTGATTGTATTCATAAAAATTGCAAGAGATATAAATAAGAAGGGGTGTCATGATTGTTAAACCTTAAAATTGAATCACAATAAATATCTCATAAATGTTCAACACTTTATTTAATATCAAAACCTTTAAGCCATGGAAACACCGTACAATGATCCTTTTAATGCATGATGTGCAAGGATGACTCCATCCTTATTTATAGATAGCAAGAAAACCCTAATCATGACCAAATGCTACCTAACCAATGGGCCTTCTTCAATGAGGCCACATTACATTTATTCAAGGCTAACTTCCTAGTGGGCTTTATTTAATTATAACCAACATAGTGGACCCAATCTACCTCACGTTAAATGGTCAATATACCTACAATATTATTAACTCTATTGGTCACTTTTTCCCCCCGTCACACCCCCAGTGAGGATCCCACCAGGGAGAAACCCTAATTTATACCAAAAGGAGATATCTTGGAGAAGACTTCTCTAAATAAATTTGTTGAGTATACTAATAAAAATGAAAGAGATGTAACGAGAGGGGAAACCGTGCTTGTACCAAAGTGAGTAAAGACTCCAACTTAAAGTTGAATTACAAATAATAGTCATAAGGACCTTATTGCATGAAAATTGTCTTTTGCATATATTGAAATATGATTCTACAGAGGATGAGAACTATAGCATTGTCACAAAATCATAAAATCGCATGGAGGATAGTTTGTGTACTTATAATTTAGTCCCTCACAAAAGTATTGTGGTTAGGTATAGAACATGCCTTCCTTTTAAAAAAGTTTTCCCCTCAAACCTTAAAATCAAATAATAAATGTCAATGTTGAAAATGTTGTTGAAATAACCATAAAATGCATTTTTGCCCAATATGATTCTTAGCTCAAAAGATGCAACTTGTGCATTTGGATCTAAAGGAAGCATTTGATTTCCTAAATTTGAGACTAGAACATTCCTTTTGGCCTCTAAAGTGATTTTTGAAGTGTAGTTACAAGAAGAAAATATGGGTATACTTTATTATTATGTCACTGTGATAATAGAGAGTGAAGCTTTGTGGTCTAGCTCAAGTGATCGAGTGCTTTAAGCTTCATTCAAGAGGTCTTAGGGTCATTTCCCTAGGATGGTTGCCCCTGTTGCATGCCTCACTCTATGTCCCTATCGATTCAGACACTTTAATTAACACTAATGGTTTTGCATTAAGTACCATACACGAGTGCAAGGAAATGCCTTGGAGTTTCCTTGTGAAGTTTTCCTTGGAAAAGAAAATATGGAGTAAGTATTGAATCCCTTATCATTTTATACACAATAGTAATATTTCAACCGATTATACTAGAGTCCTTGATATGCTTAAGCACGGAAACAAAAAGCGATCTTTATTATTATTTTTAGTTATTGGCTATCCAGGTGGGGGTAGCCTACTACATTTGCAAAATTAAGTATTTATGCACAAATCATTGCTCCCATGTAAGTTGTTCTTTCAAAAGAGCCTTCCATTTGATAGTGTACTCTAAGAGTTTCCTTGTACATAGATTCTTCACATTCAACTCATGGATGCTCTATAGTTATAGTGTCAATATGCCCTCTTCATTAGTCAAAGGAACACCTCTATTTGAATAACCAAGTCATTATCCAAATTCTTTTTAGACAAGGGATGTGAAATATATTTCGGAAGTTGTCCTCCTTGGGAATGTCCAACACATAAGTGACATCACCCACTTTTTCTTGCACTTTATCAGGGGATAGAACTTGGGTTGAAGTTGTTAGATTTTCATTAGTTTCATTAACATTAGATTTACCATAGCATTTTTATCTTCTTTTAACATTCAATAATCATATACTGAAATATATAAGCAACAGATAAACAAGCTGAAGAAGACACAAATATTTATCCTAGAAAACCCCCAAACTCGGGGAAAAACCCAACCGACTTTCCATAGAGATAATATTCCAATACAACCATGAACAAGCTCTAATCACAAGAGAAAACAAACAATGAAGAACCCTGATAACAAATACTTATATCTTCTCCTTATCAAACCCTAGCGAGGGTAGACAACTTATCAACACCACATATCTGGCACCAAGATAACACACCATAGAGCTGGCACTAAGATAAGCACATCACTAGGACTAGCACCAAGATAGGCGCATCACTAGAACTGGCACCACAGAGTTGGTAATTGCAACTGCAACTGATAACTGGCATGAAGCAACTGAGCAACACCACACAACCTTAGCGCAACTCCTTCAGAGATAGTGCACAAGAGAAATCACCAAGAGCCACCAAGAATATCCTTCCCCAAGTGGGGCACACTCTCCAAGAGAACCAAAGACTAGAAATAACGAAATTGTTACAGTTGCAACTACAACTACCTAGTGCACATTGCAGAAGGAGAACTGTCTGACTGTACAAATGAATTGACCCAGATTTGTATTTATACTAATCTGGGTGCCTGTTTGGGGTCGAATTCTTATTTTGGGTCTTTATTATTTTTGTGGTCTGACTTCTCTTCCTTGAAATTATATTTTCAATTTATTATTATTTATTGTGGGCCAACTTCTCTTCCTTGAAATTATATTTCCACTTTATTATTACTTCCTGTGGGTTGACTTTTCTTATGTGGTCTTCTATATTACTTTATTTTTTTTCGGGATGTTCTTAAAATGTTCAATGATCTTCCTTTGACTTCTTGGAATCTTCTTCTTCTTTAAGAAAAGTTGTCTAGCAGGAGAATACCTCCCGCAGCTACCAAAACATCAACACTCCCTCTTAGTTAGGGAGGTATCTTTCCACGATGTCTTCATCCAATAGTCCACTGAATACTATATAATCAACTAGTAGCACATAGCTACTACCATGCCATCGGTAGCTCGAATCATCCATCACGTTCTCCGAGACTATGCTGCAATCATCCAGTAGCACACATCTACCCATATTGTCTAGTAGTACACAACTATTGTCATAGTACTACACAACTATTGTCCAATGGTTTACAACCACCACTATAGTAGTACAAAAATATTTTCCAATGATACACAATCACCGCCAGTGGTATACAACCACCGTAGTAGTACACAACTACTATCCAATGATACACAATCACCGCATGTGGTACACAACCATCGTAGAAGTACACAACCACTGTAGTAGTACATAACTACTGTCCAATGATACACAATCACCGCCAATGGAACACATCCACTGTAGTAGTGCACAACCATTTTTGAGCGACACATAATCATCGCTAGTGGAACACATCCACCGTAGTAGCCCATAATTACTATCTAGTGACACACAATCACTGTCAGTGGAACACATCCATTGTAGTAGCACACAACTATTGTCCAGTGACACACAGTCATTGCCAGTGGAACACATCCACCATAGTAGCACACAACTATTGTCCAGTGACACACAGTCACTGCCAGTGGAACACATCCACCGTAGTAGCACACAACTATTGTCCAGTGACACACAGTGACTACCAGTGGAACACATCCACCATAGTAGCACACAACTACTGTCTAGTGACACACATTCATTGCCAGTGGAAAACATCCACTATAGTAGCACATAGTTACTATCAAAAGACACACAATCTCCACAATAGTCTTATGACTATGTGTGCGATGTTTCTTCTCTCATCGGGTCTGGTAGTGCATTACCCCCTCGTTCACCTCACATGACTGATCTAGGGAACCCTTGGCCAGACGATTTATCTAGCAAGAGGAGAAACAACACACCTCCCTCTCAACGAGGGTGTGCATTCTGCATCACGCCAAGCTTGTCTACGAAGTACTCATACTTCACTCTAGACAGAGGCTTGGTGAGAATGTCTGCTATCTGCTCATTTATGGATATGTACATGAGCTCAATGACTCCTCTCTGCACCATGTCTCGGATGTAAGGACATTTGATCTCTATATGCTTCACACAGCTTTGATTGTCACAATGTATCAAAGTTGGGTCCAACTCTAGATCAAATATCCCTACAAGCAGCTTTCCAAGCCACACTGCTTCACGACTTGCAACACTAGTTGTGATATACTCTGCCTATGTTGTATTGAGTGCCACTGACATCTTCTTCTTGCTTAACCATGGGATCATACCTGATCCAAAACTAAAGCAACATCCGGATGTGTTTTTTCGTACCATTGCACTCCCTACCCAGTCAGAGTTTGTATAACCCTGCAACTTCACATCTCCATCTTAGACATATCTCAATCCATATCCAACTATACCATGTAGGTATATCAACACATGTTTTGTTTCTTTCCAATGTACATGTTTAGCCTCAACCATGTACTGACTCAAAGTGCTCACTATGAAACATATGTTCGGCTTGGTGTTAACTAGGTATATCAAGGATCTGATTAATTGTCTGTACATCGTGGGATCGACAAAATCTAAATATGAATCACTCAAGAGCTTCAGATTCGTCACCATAGGTGTGGCAATGGACTTGCAGTCCATCATCCATCTTTGTAGGATCTCAACTGTATATTTTCCATGGCTAAGGAAAATCTCATCTTTGTCACACCTCTAATGCCATCAAATCCAGTTCCTTCATTTCGAACTCTGAAGTGAGTTCTGTCTTGCACCCATCTATGAGCTTCTCATCTCCTGTAAGAAACATGTCGTGAGGGGGAAACCATCCCCAAGCTCGTCAAAATAAATATCTGGCTTATCCTACCCTGGGTGCCTTCTTGAGCTTGTACAAAGCTTTCTTCAATATGCAAGCATGAGACTCCTTCACATGTATCTTATGGTTGCTCTATGTACACTTGTTCTAGATACTAGAGCAAGTGTCTCGTCATAATCTTCTCCATCTTGCTGGGAGAATCCTTTGGCCACAAATATTGCTTTGCACTTCTCTATGCTGCAATCTGTAGCATGATTGATCTTGTTGATCAACTTGGAAGTCACTATTGACTTACCTTCTGGTCTCATAACCACTTCCCACACATCATTATTCATGGCATCCTTCCACACACTTTTTGCTTAGCAACTTCCTCATAAGTGGAAGGTTATGAATCAATGATCTTCCTCATCAGCGCTACATAGCTAGAAAACTTGTGTGGTCTTGTGCTCTCTCTAGAACTAAGCCAAAATCCATATCCCAGTCCTTCTGACCAACTTCCTCCTCTGTCACTGAAACAAGAGAATCCTCCCAAGAGGTCTCATATCTCCTCGAAGCCTCTGAAGCTTCAATCTAGCCTCCTCAACTCATGACATCCGTATGTCAGTCCTGGAAGACGTCTCTCTCTCCCATATCAATCTGAGGAGGAATACTTTTTGAATGAAAGTCTCTAATCCACTGACTCTCTTTGAGAGCGGGCTCACTCTGATTCTGCATGCTCCCTTTGAAGCTTGACTTCCTCTAAGTCTATATAATCTCTGGAGCCATCTTCTCCCTCTGAATGTGCTAACCTCCTCTGAAATCCGATCTCCTATGAATTGTCCTGGGGAGGTCGTTCCTCCCTACTGGATCCCGAGGGCTGACTCTAACTAAACTCTGGCTCCTTCTGAGTTGGTACTTAGTGGGGCTGCACGCCTCACCACTGATGGAGCCATCTCCTCCTCCTCATGATATGGCTCATTACTGCCATATATCTACATCTTTGCATCCTGCAAAGTAACATGGGACCATGTTAGTCTCTTCCTGGTCACTGCAACGATTCCAGGTAGGCCCTTCTATCTCTATTGACTCTTCCTGATGATCTAAAGAGTGATCAAATGAACTAGAGGGATATGTACGGTCATTTTCATAGCCTTCTGCTCCTTACAATCAATATCCATATGAGATACTTTGTATCCTGCAAAATTTCCCTTCTCGCCAAGAGGTCATGACTTCATCCTCTTCTCCTTCATTACATGGATGTGTACGGTCATGTACATAACTCTATGTTTGGATAGTCTGCTCCATGTCTCAGCTAGAGACCATCTAATATGTTGCCTCTTGCAACTGTCATTATAGCTCCCTCTCATAGATATCATCTATGACCTGCCCGGAATCATAGAAACAACAAGCGAAAACAACATACAAGAATAATAATCTTATAATAAGAACAATACTAAAAACAAGAACACGAACAATCGTCACAATAACTCCTTGTAAGAGCTATCACTTGTGACCTGCCTGGAACAAGAGACAAAAAAAAATAGAATAACAAGAAATAAGAACAACACTCCAAAGCATGGGAAGTGCCGAACATTGGGAACTACCCGGGAAAGAGTGAGAAACAAGAACGGGAAGAAGCGTGACCAAATATTGTGACCAAATATTCCTCCAGGCTAACCTGCCTAGAACAAGGAACAAGAACAAGAACATCTCCATGGTAACCTTTGTGGAATTTACAAGATAACCTGCCCAGAACAAGGTCAACTACCAAGAACATCTCCTAGAGGAGATCAATTTATCTTGTAAATAAGTGCATCATTAATACTGAACAATGAGTTTTTACTTAATGATCATCATACCAACAATATTCAAGTGTTACTAAACATTTGATAGCAATAGTAGTAATATAATTCTAAAGATTGCTATTCTAGTTACAACACTTACTTAAGATGCAGTAGTATAAAATATCAAACCTGATATGAAAACCTGGAGTCTAGTTGTTGCTGTCCCATTTGAGTTGTTCTATATTGCAGGAGACATCGTCACTGCTGCCTCCAACTCTTGGGATTCCTCTCAGTGCACTAGATCTAAGATCCCTTTGGATCTACTGCCACGGCTTAGATAAATGTCATTTTTCCAAGTGTACATCTCCTGCAAACACCCTCATATTATATACAAGTACACCATCCAACTTTGTCTTCTAATCCGAGACATTACATCTGTTGGAACAAATATTGAAAATTTCTCAACTCTCTTTCTCCAAAATTTATGTTAGTTACGCCACTTAGTTTCAGACCCTTGTCACCTGGCGTAAGCTTGTGTAACCATCAAACCCTTGTGCCATTCGGCGCAACCTTTCCGCCGCAGTAAAAAACTCTAAAACCTATCACCTTTTTCGCCGAACTTTTCTACCGTCAAGATCTCAAAAGCTTTAAAAGTTTCCCAAGGTCTCCTATTTTGTCCTACTTCGCAATTCCTTCATTGTGAAGAGTGTCAAGTTACACAATCAAACTATAAGTTTGGTTCTTTCCATATATTATTTTAAAATTATTTTATATAATTTTAAAATTAATATTATATTTTAAAGTTTGAAAAGATATTAATTAAGCAAAACCCTTCGCATCATTCTCTTTTATGAAATCATTGGGTCCACTACTCTTCACTTCCCAATCTCCGAATTATCCGCCGTAATCCACAAATATGCCAAGTCACAAGACATGCACACAAAACTCCAAGGAGAGGTTTTCACGTGGGGATCAAAGAAACGCACCAACTGTTCGAGCATTAAGTCGCATGAAGAAAGACTCACGAGGAGACCCGAAAGAGGTGTGCCATACACCCAAAAATCGCAAGAATTGTATTACATGTAAAGCCAGGCTTTATTTCGGGGATTTGGCTGACTTAGGGTTTTAAATAACCACTTCTCTGTTTCCTCGAAACTCGAAAACCCGAAATCGGGACTCCAGTCATATGCAAAAAACTGCCTTAGGAAAAAACCATTTTTCTCAACCTTGGAGAGGCCATTTTCCACGTTTGAATAGTTGATAGACATATAAAGATCCTAAGATTTCCAGTGGTGTCTTCATAATTTCATTTTGATCTTGGGAAGGCATTCAAAACTCCCCCTCAAGATGAGGTTCATTTTCAGAAATGTGGCATTTTATACTATGTCGAGTCATCATTTTCAAATGATGATTCTGATCAACTGGTGGATCATTTCGAGAAATGGTCGGAGGCTTTTGTGACTAACACATCATAGATAAATAGCCTCTCTCAATTTTCCGACAGGTGTCACATATTGGGAGACTTGAATCCATCTCCGAGCCCTAATTTTTGGATCTCATATTTTCCTGTTTTGACACATGTTTGTAAAATGCAGATCTGGGGAAAATGAAAATGGATCTCAGGGAACTGAGAGAGGTTTTTGCTCAAAACAAACAGATGCACAAAATCCTCTTTCAGTTTATACACAACAATAACGATTCGAGAGATACAAAACTATAACCGCAGCCCCAGTTTTCAGCAGTCTGGCCCATTTTCTATGGCAGAAAGTTTCAAGAATTGATTGTAACTGTTGTTATCTTTTAGATTTGGGAGGATTTTCGACCTCAATACCTATATGAGGCATATTAGTAACATTTGACAAGGAGGGGGAAAACAAACCGAGAGCCTTTTGGGAGCTAGGTTCAAAATGCCATTTCTTTCAAGCAAATATAGAACAAAATGCCAAGAGATTCTATACTTCGTCACTGTGTAATTCTGTCTTTCCTTGTATTGTTTTCTCAGTTTTACATTCATTTTCTCTTCTTTCTTTTACATATTCAGCTTGTAATGACTCTAATTCAGTAATACCTCTGCTATAGTCATTTATTGGGTAGCCTGTCAGGTTCAACTTTTCCTTTGTTTATGCTGTGAGCAAAACAAGACCTGTAGCTTGACTGTTTTTGCCTAGATTAAAAGTTATATATATGCATGTTGTCTTTCGAAGTTATTTTGTCATTCCTCTATTGAAATGAAGATTAGAATTATCATAATTAGATACCTAACTCTTTGTTTCAACCTTCTTCATCTCTTATCCTCTATCCATCTTCTTTATTAAATCAATTAGACAAACGAGGTCATGCCTCTTCATTTCTGATCTATAAATGAGTGAAAAGCATGTTTCAAACCTAGTTCTAGAAGCCTCATATCACTTATCAAACCACAAATAATTATTTCAGTTAAAATGTGCTAAGGCTCGGCTCTATTACAACCTAGAGTTGACTCTTGCGACAACATTTTCTAGCACCGTTGTCGGGGACGGAGGAACGAAGTTATCGTCCTTGGGATACAACAAGAAGTTCAGATCTATTTCTTGATGATGAACAAGAGATAGGCATTCAATTGGTTGTGATCATTCACCTGATGACTCCTTGGTTCGAAGACTCTACATGATTCACTGGCGACTCCACTGGTCTCAAAGTGTCGAATTCGTTCGTTGCTCGGATTGTTGCGAGGTTTTCTCCTATGGACTTTACACATGTTTATGGTTTTCTAAACACTGTTCCAGACATTAAAATTTGGGAAGATGTCCTTCCTAAATTTGGAGGATATGCCAACGACAATCCTGCTCAACACTTGTTTGAATTCCACAAGCTCATGGATGAATTAAATGTACATCATGAAGATGTCCTCATGAAACTGTTTGCGTTTTCATTGGAAAGAGATGCTAGACTCTGGTATAAATCTTTACCCCATTCCAGTATTCCTTCATTGAAAGATTTCCACACACTTTTTCATCAACATTGTAAGAGGATCTATTCAGCTGAAATCCTTTTTGAAGATTACCGCAATATAGAATTCATAAGACAAAAAGATCAAACAAATCTTCTTGAAGATAAGGAAGGAATAACATAAATTTCTCAAGTCGATGAAGACATTCAGTATGAAGAAGAGTTGGCTGGTAAAGAAGCAGGATATGATAGCTCTTGTGATCATATTCAAGAAAAAGATCAAACCAAACTCCATGAAGATGAAGCGGAAAGGTCAGAAGGCCTTCACAACCAGATTTGTTGCATCAATGAGGAGGAAAATGCTTTTTCAGATGAAGAGTTAGATTCAGGCTCATTCATATATGACTCTATTCTTAATTATGTTGTTCAAGAGAAATACGTTCATAACGAGTTTTTTAATATTAATGATGCTGAAAATGGTTTAATTGTACAATATGATGATGAAATCACTGGTTTAAATATTCATGAAGACCATCAACTTATGGGAGGTCATTGTTGTAGGAAAATCTCCCTGCGGACAGGTAGATCGCCTCTAAGAGCTTGACCCTAACTCTAGACAAAAAATGCTTAACATGGACACTGACTTCCTTTCAAATCTATCTAAACTAACACATGAGAAGGAAGGATGACAGAAGTACCTTTTATTGACGTTTGTCCTTGCACGCTCCTAGTTGCGCTTCGATCCTTTGCTTCTCGCTGGATCCTGTGGACAAAACAAGATACAACCGCTTCCTACTCTATTAATATTAGCTTGAAAATAGATCTATCAATAAATGATAAGTTCATGTGACATTAGACACAAACTAGAAAGGAACAGGCCAAGCGTGTCATATTGATGAGAATAACGACAATAGTACTTACAATCGTAGATGCGAATGCGACAGCTTCGTCGAGTCCTCTTCGTCTAACCCTTGCCTGAAAGATCCACAACCTGGATAACAACAACTTCACTGATCGCTCTCCTTTGGCTGACTGTGAGTTTGCTCCAAGTTCATAAGTTTCATGTCTTCAGTTCTTCCCCCTTTCCACCATCATAGAGCCTGTTTATATAGGTTAAGAGGAGCTTAACCTCTTGAGTTATCTTTAGAACAAGTTGGAAACCTTCTCCTTAGATCAGGGATCTCTTGATGAAACCAAGAATTCGAACACAACTGCCTCCTAATCTCGAAAGATCCTCCCCTTATTCTCCTCAACGGGCCAACTACTGCCTCAGATTAGGCAGCGCTCCCTTAGGAGGGGCATCAGAGCACTGTAGTGCTCCCTGGTAAGCCTTAGGGGAGCGCCAGCGCTTTCAAGATCAACAACGCTCCTTCAGAGGGGGCTGGGGAGCATTATAACGCTCCCTGAAGCCCTATAGGGGAGCGCCAACGCTTCTAGTGCTGAGATGGAGGAGCGCTCCTCGTTAAAACCTTTGTTTTAGGGCTCTCTTCAGGTGTCAAGAGTTGTTTGACTTCAGTGAACCGGTTATCCTTCTTCAAATCAAGCATATGAGATGTTATAAGTGTCTCCTTAGTGTCGTTTGTCATGGCAGTATGTCTGAACATCATTTGTGACACTTGTAACCAACTTGCGACACTTGCAAAAGTTGTAAGGAAGATGCAGAACTTACGACAATTGAGAGGAACATGCGACACTTATCCAGCTGAGAAATTTTGATGTGTAACAGAATGCCCCCCAAAGTATGAAGTTAGAAGATGCCAACTGATAACTGAAATACTTTGTAGACGTCCAAGCAAGGGTATAGACTCGGAGAACCTGACAGAAGCTGCACACAAACATCCAATAAGTATCATGACATATTTCAAAACCCAAGGCAGGCATACCTATGCTTCGACGATCAAGACTTAACAGGATATGTCCACCATAAAATACACTGCGGATCCATAATTGTATTGATAACAAGGTATACCCACCAAATATACAATGTGGATCTATACTCAGATGACTTAGACTGATCGTAGCCACGAAGAATACACAGTGGATCTACGAGATGACAAGACATAGCCATGACCAATACAAAGTGGATCTATGTAACAGTGTATGTGTTCTTTGTCCAATGGAAATTCCTTTGCAGCCTGGGCAAAGCATATATCAAAGTGATCACTCAACCCAGGGTCTTCTTACCAATCCCAACGTAGTACGATTCCAACCATGTGAATAGATGTCTTGATGTCGAACATGACAGAAACCACTTGATTACTGGTCAATGGTGTGAACCGTTAACAAGTGCGAGGGAGATCACCATTAATGTCAATGATTCCCAAGGTACCCTAGTACATTCCAACGAATGTGAATAGATGAGCTGAAGTCGAACACCCGTGGAATCATTCGATCAACGATCAATGATGTAAACCAACTGTCGAATGTGAGGAGGCTTGCCATTGAGGCATGCAGGTCCCAAAGTACTAACTGGTTTCTAAGTTTGATTCCCGGATAATGTGTTGGAGTCGACAGGAATGGAATCGTCGAGGGAGGGCCTTGATGTATCCCCCATCAACGAGATGAAACGGACATGGAAATGTAATTGGCAGATCAAACAGACATGGACTGACACAGGTTTTGAGGCAAGATATTTGGGATGGCTGACTCTCTAGGCGGATACTTCCCTTGAACATTGAGGCACAACAACAAAACATGACATGGACCAAAACTATGCAATGGATACTGTGACTTGCGTCGGGTGACCCAAAGGAGTGAAAGGAACTCGAAGGATTGGCTCAGTGCAGAGGTTCAGCGGATTACGATATATGCAAAGTGACAAAGTGCCGTGTTCAAGGGCGACTCTAAGAAGTGTTGGATGATGTTCCCAAGAGACTGCTTGGCTTGCTCCTTTCAATTTTTCCCCCATCCAGATGGACGAGTACCTCTTTTTGATTTAATGAGCTCGAGGAGGATAACACATGCTCGATATAACTCACCTTCGGTAAGTTCCTCTTCCTTTATTTAACGAACCGGAAGAAGTAAGGGATCAATCCCATATGGGTCTGTCGATGTGTGCTTTAATGAGTCCAAGGACAGAAAACTCGAAGGTTTTTCGGGATTATAGAGTTTGGAAAAACACTTAAAAGAGAACTCTCTCAGTTCCTTTTTCGTACAGTAGTCCAACGAGACCGAAAAAGGGTTAAACTATCGCTCGAAAGACTCCCTTTCTGACCTTTTAATGAGTGTGAAAGGAAGCAAGATCTCTCAACAATCTTTTCATATTTAGAGAGTCTGAAAAGGGTTTAAAGGAGACTCCAGGGGGTTCCTTTTTCGTGTGTTCGTATCCGTATGGGTCCGAAAAAGAGATAAAAGTTTACCCGGTTACGTTCTCATATTGTCGAGCTCGAGAACGAACTAAGACTATGCTCATAAGTGCGACAAGGTGAATAACCAATCAGGACTGCCAGGAAACCTGCAAAATCAAAGCTACAAACCAGAGTTTAGTGAAGCCATTACATCATTAGAGAAACCCAAAAATGACCATACCTTATAAAAAATTAAATTTTATAAATAACAATTGATTTGGAAATTCATTTACCATTTCATTTGCAAGGATTTTTGGAGTAGTGGAGAATCTCATTTTGAAGCAAATCTTGTTTTTCTCGCTGCCGGAGCTACGATCGATCATTTCACTCACCGTTCGAACCAGGTAGGTGTTCATCCTTTTCTCTTTCAATTACATGGTTTCAAATTGATTTTCATGGCATTATTTATTTAAAACACAATGCCCTAGGTCGCCCCTCTTTGAACCAAATCAACCTCTTTTTAAAAATTAATAAAATAGGGGGATTCTTTTACAAAAATGTGTTAGAGAAGGGTTGTTAGGATGTCTACACCCTTGCAATCGATTGGACCGATCATTTTTAGTAAAATAACTCATAAAAATCCCCCCCAATTGCCCACGCAACCCCCAAAGTCGTTTTGCATTTTTAAAACGTTTTTATCATTACTTGACAAATGTTAAAGGGCGTGGTGGTTAAAAAGAGTGAGTAGTTGCTTTTAGATGACATGGGCATTTTGTTTTATGTTTTAAAATGCTTTTTGAAAATCGCCGAAATTACCAAAACGTGAGGAATAATGAAATTCTTGATTTTTTTGTTTTGTAGGTATCTTCGGCAGTCATGATTGAATGGAAAGAGAGATAACATGAGATGGATGATTTAGCCGCTCTACGGAGTCCTCGTACGCGGGCCGCTCTGTGAGCTTGCGGCTTGCTCAAGTTCTTCAAATTGCAGAAAATGAAGAGAGAGGTGTTATTACTTGAGCATATGATTGGCCTTTGGGATGTCACGGAACAGGGATTCCGTATCGGCACACAACTCCTAACCATTGAGTTGGAAGATGTGTACTTTTTGACCGACCTCTCGAAAAGAGGGGTCCCCATATCTTTTACTGGGCAAAGGGCATTACCTGAACAAGTGGATGTGTATCTGGCACGCCACTGCATCTCGGGAGCGAGGTTGGTAGGGGGCAGGATCCCTATCAAGGATATACGAGATCTGCCTCTCTGGTCTATTCTATTTGCTATCACAAGCGTGACCGGCAACACTAGTGCTCATCTGGCATCGAGATCACAGGTGGCCTATGGTGTTCAGTGTTTAGAACCAACACTGTTCAATTGGAGTGCAACGTTCCTTCAGAATGTGAAGGAACAGATCTCGCGGTGCAGGACTGGTCAGAAGCAGTTCGGCGATGGCTCGTTTTTGGTCTCTTTTTTCCTAGAGCGTATCCCTCAGATGCAGCCTCAGATAGCACTGGTAGTATGACCAATGGACGAACCTCGGATGGAGAGGTGGACTAGTCTGTCTCCGAGGCTAGTTTCGGAGTCAGAGTTCCACTTTACTGGTGATTTCTTTGCCTGGTTGAGACGGCAATACCTCTGGATAGAGGACTTCCCTTATGCTGATGTGGACTTCCTTGGGAGTATGGACTTGATTTTGCCCGCGGGGGAAGACTAGGATGAGTCAGGTAAGAGACTAAGCCATACCTTGTCTAGTTTTTGTTTTTTAAGTTTTTTAATGTATATATTTTTTTGGGTGTGTAAAGAGTTTTAACAAATGTTTTGTTTCCAACATGCAGACAAGGGAGCAGTGCGCCCGGTTGATATACCAGTACCAGGGCGTCGTGGAGGCGCCCCAATTGCAACAGATCCAGCAGTACCGGTGGTGGGTCTCCGGGAGGTTGAGAGGAACCTCCAAGGCCTTACGATGGGTATCCCTCCTCTGCGGAAGGGGGATGTGCCTTTACATCTGCAGCGACACACTGTAGGAGTACCAGAGAATATCAATTCTCTATTGAGGCGCGTAGTGCATGCAATAGTGTGTTACTCACAACACAACGCAGTGCGGGGAGATTAGAGTCTCCCCGTGATCATGTTTTTGTATGCCTTGTCAGGCGATGTTGTATGGGTGAACAGACCCAATATTTTGCTCTTCTACACACTTTTTGATGTAATACAAACATTTCAGTCACGCCA
>ML778845.1:768970-789449 GCA_009831015.1 Picea engelmannii
TCCTTTGTGTCTCAGCATCTGTTCTGGACTGAGTGCCAGCTCCGTGTTTCAGCATCTGCATGAACCGTGTAACTGCTTCGTGTTTCGGCATATGCATCTTCGGACTGTGTAGCAGCTCTGTGTTTCGGCATCTGCATTGAATCATGTAGCTGCTTCATGTTTCGGCATATGCATCCTCGGACTGTGTAGCAGCTCCCGTGTTTCAGCATCAGCTCAACAGCGGCTTGGGCAGTTCTGTGTTTCAGCAATGGTCTGAAATACTATCTGCAAATATGGACACTTCTGCACTTCTAATCAATGGTTAGGTTCAAAAGTAATGTAAAGTATTATGCAAAACGGATTAAGCATAAAGTAATGAGAAAGGACGTTGTATACCTTGGAATGATCAGATGAAATGATAGTATAAGTCAAAATGCAGGTGATGAAGGGTAAAATAATAGCAAAAAGTATGGGCAAAAAGGGTACAATATGTGGTCCTAACACAGGGTAAGTTTTGATTTCGTGTACGACGATGGAAGGGTCGATCCCTGGCATTTCCTCGTAACTCCATGCGAAGACATCGCGAAATTCCTTGAATGAAGCGGTGTAAGAAGCCACTTCGTCGGGTGTGCAGTTAGCACCAAGGTTGATGTTTTCCACGACACCTTCTTTGATTGAAATGTCAATCGTGACCGTAGTAGAGATGTTACCCATGTTCCCCTCAGAGAGAGTATCTTGTGTGAGGATAGGATATTGCAGAGCTTCGGTAACATCGGGGTGGAAGACATATCGTATGTCCTGGATTTCTTCCAAAGGTGGAATAAAAGAGGATCGATGGTGGTTGTCATCCCATGGTAGATCATCAATGCTAAGCATTTCCATGATATATTTGTCCGAAGGAAAAATTTGGGAAATGTAATCAACGACGGATGATAGGGAATCTAACCACGAGGGCACCGAATAAGTATCGGGGGCCAATGAATGTGAAGTGTTTGAAGAGGGAGAAGCAGATTGAATAACTACGTATGCGGCCTCGACTGGGCTCAGTGGCATTGTGTCCCCGAGCACATCGAATTCTAAAGGACTAGGCACAACCCAAGGGTCTGATGATTCCAAGGATTGATAAGGCATAGTCGAAATCATATTGACGACGACAATATGATATGCGGTAGGTGGAAGTGGTGTAGGGAAGGTACCCATGAGGATATAATATTTCAATAAGCCAACACCAACGCTTTCATACGTAACCGGGTCGTCTCCCAGAAAAGGAATGTTGTTGGTAGCAGGGATGCGAGCATCGGGTGTGCAAAAATCGAGTTGATCAATGGTAACAAATTTTCCTTGATGGGGGAATTGTACACATCGAAACACCGATGAGGCGACGAAAGTCATCGCGTAGAACCAACTTCTTCCAAGTAGTAGGTTGTAATCGAGGGGGGCATCGACCACCTCGACATCAACAATAACAGTTTTGCCGCCCAGCTGAACGGCTAAGGATTGCAATAATCCGTGAGGATGAAAACCTTGTCCATCAAAGGCACGTAACATGGTAGCGGATTTGTTAAGGGCAGGTGATTTTAAGCCTTTCCAACAGGCTAGAGACATGACACAGGTGGAGGCTCCCTCATCCAGAATAGTTCGGTGGATTTGTTGATTGTGAACAACCACATCGATTTGGAAAGCTAGCTGGTGGGAGAGTCGCGGTTGATGATCATCCAGATTAAACGTGAGGTAGTTTGATGACTCGAGATCGAAAGCACCAATAGCAGCTAAGAGCGTTCTACGTTGGTTGGGACAGTGTTGTAAAACTTCCAAGGCGGACATGGCACACGGTGCTTGGGCCAAATCTTCTACGATATTGTAGTTTTGGGCGGCTCGTGAATTAGGATTGAATGTAGATTTCTGGATGGTGCTCTTAGGAGGGCGTAGGATGGAGTTAAAAGAGGGTTTCTCGATCTGGAGTGGCCCGAATTGAGGATTGACGGTGGATGATAACGGTTATGTCGAAGAACCGTTAGTGATCTTCGACTTATCAGGTTTAATTGGTGTGTCATATGTCACAGAGCGAGTTGTTAGATTAACTCCGTTAAACATGTAAATGTGGGCACTTACCGAGGCCTCATCATGGGGTTGGTTGGAACTGCCCCCCGACGTGGGGGTTTGTGCAACCAAAGATTGTTTCTACGGAAAAGGCTGCGTGAGCACAGTGGGTTGCGAATTTCCTTTGAAAAGTTTGGCCACTTCATCGCGATGTGGGTAGTCTCGAGTGTAGTGATCATCACCACAAATGAGACATGGGAATTTCGGCTTTCGTTGTGGTTATTTTCCGGCAGCAGGGGTTTGCGGTTGGATCTTGGGTTGCTCATTGTTGTTGTTCTTATTTGGTTTGTTTCTCACTTTCTTCTTGCCTCCAAGTTGTTGTGAAGGGGTTGACTGGACCGCATTCACATCAGAAACTTGAGTTTGAGGTGGGGTAGAAGAGGGTGCAGTTGGACTGGGAGCAGCCGTGGAAGTGAGCCGCTGGATTGTTCTAGTAGACTGAGTAGTAGATTGAGTTTTGACGGAGCCAATAACTCCATCTGCATGCGAAGTAGTTGATGGTTTMGATGGATCGTTAGTGGCACAGGTAGCGTTCGGTATCAACTCGTACAGAGTACCGGATTGTGAATAGACTAAGTCTAAGTACTGAGCTCGGGCGATGGCTTCTTCCTCGGTGACTACGCCACCCATGGCAACATCACGAGCAATCTGGGGTAATAGTGATTTCGTGAACCATTCTGCTAACAATTGGTCAGGAATGACTGCTTTGATTAGCCTTCGTCGTCGTCTCCATTCATGGATATGATCGGAGATATGTATGGAAGTTGTCTGATGAAGAGAGGTTAATAGTTCAGTACCCTTCTCGTATCGAATGGGTAGTTGGAAATGTGTGAGGAAGAACATGGCAAGGGAGTTGAAATCGTGAAAGGATGCGCGTGGTAATTCAATATACCATTTCGCTGCGGAACTCGTGAGCGTTCGTTGGAAAAGACGCAGACGAATCGAATCGTCCATGAGGGAGTTGGATGAACACCACAAATGGAAGGTCATTACGTGGTTGTTTGGGTCTTCTCCGAACTTTCCGTCGAATTTTGGGATATCAGAAGGAAGTTTAGCTGGAATAGATGGCCAAATCGAAGAATGATAAATGGGATCATTCGTTAACCGAGACAAGTCTGGAAGGTCCAGGGTGGCTAGAAAAGGTAGTTGCCGGTTAATCTGTGGGTAATGCTGGTGTGGCAGAGGGACACCAGTGGGGCCCAATACTGGGTTATGTGGATAATTATAACTCGTGGGCCCTCTCATGTGAGGTTGGTTTTGACCAAGGTACATAGGATTTGAGATGTTTTGAGAAGTGTTTGTGAGCGGAGGATAACCAGATGGGTTTTGTGGATTATAGGGTGGGTTTGGCATTTGTCCATAATGGGGTTGTTGCGGAGTCTGAACATTTTGTCCCGTGGAGGCATGTGGGTTTCCTTGAAAAGGGACGCTCCATGGATTGGGTGCGGCAGACATATTTTGTCCTTGTGGTTGATGGTATACTCCGGATTGAGGCTGCCCCCCAACATGAGGGTGCCCCCCGAATGGAATTTGTCCTTCGGTGGGAGGATGCCCCCCAACATTAGGGTTCCCTCCGAATGGAATTTGTCCCCCGGAGGGAGGATGCCCCCCAGTTTGAGGTAGAGTTCCTGGGATATGAGAGCCAGACGTAAATGAGGGACCGATGCCACCGATCGAGTTAGGACCAACAAGGCCAGTCCCTCCGGGTTGTTGGATAGCTATGGAACTTCCTGGCATAATTTGGGTAGTGGTTTGGGCAGTGGTGGTAGCGGAAGCATTCAGTGCCCTGAATCCAAAAGGGAGTGTAGGTCTCGGTGTTACAGGTGTGCCAATCGGGGCTTGATTAACTACCGCGTTGCCGGCGGGGATGGTCGGAATGTGCGGGGCCATTGTCGAATGGGTCGTCTGAAGGGGAATAGTATACCTTGGGCCAATGGACGGTATGTTCGGACCAACGGTTGGTGTGGCGGTAAAAGTGGTAGTACTAATGAAGTGATTTGGGGGTACTATGTAGGAAAAAGATGCGTCAGCACCTTCCCCTGTTCCATAAAGATCTCGCACCAAGCGTGGTGGACTTCGAATAATGTCCGCAGTCCAAAAGGGGTCACTGGCTAAAGGGTTTTGAGAAGACCCGGTCGGAATGTCAGAAGGATTTATGACAACAAATTCTCCAGCGGAATTCAGGTGGAGGATCTGTCGTTCGTATCCCTTCGTAATTCGATAAGCTTCCGGAGATTCTGAGACAATTCAAAAATTCTCTAAAGGAATGTGAACTTCTTCCTGGGAAGTTGTAGTATTATGAACCTCGCTCTGTTGAGGGGATTCTTCCATAGAATGAGGGGGTAAAGGGGTGTTTCCTTCCATATTTTCTGGAGGAAGTCCCTGTAGCCTCCGCGAGCGGCATGGAGGGTCGATGTTGGCGGAAAAGAGTCGGTGAAAGAAATCTATGGCCAACTAACGAAAAGAAACAACACACGCTAAAAAAATCTAAGAATCACAACCAAGCAAACATGACCTTCTTTTGATGATCGTACTAGTTGGTGATGAAATCCAACGTCGTGTGATCAAGTCCAGAAGGGGCGGGGATAGGGTGGAATAGTTACAATGGCGACCTACTTAATGGACTTACGCCTTGGTGCAAGCTTCCACGCAGTAATTGTGGATTTACCCTCCAAGGAGCCCGAGTGAGTTTGACCAATGTCTGCTCCATGTACAGTGAGACTTCCCGTCATCGTCACCTTGTGTAAGATCCTAAAGATTATGGCCACTAAGGTTACCAATTCGCAGTCAGCCCCTGGGCGGGAACATTCGACAGTCCGATCCGAACGTACGGGCAGGGTATCAAGCCCGAAATCAACTAAAAGGATTCCACACAGTAATTGTGGATTTACCTCAAAGTGATCCCCATAATACGATCCGACCACCACAATCAGTTAAACCATGGAGGGTTAGTCCCCGTAGCTTACCCGAATGTGACCTTGTGCGTAACCCCTGTGTGAGAGGGGGATCCTAGGCAGACTTATACGATAACTGGATTTACTCTCCCTAACTCAGGATGCTAGTGTTTGTTTTGGAAACTTTGGAGAGTTATGCTCACATCCCTAATCCAAAGTACTAAGCCTAGTCTAGTGTTGGTGGAGGATCCTAGAAAAGAAAATGTTCTAGATAAATTTTAATTAACGTTGATTTTTATGGCTGTTCTTTACGCAAAGGGGTGCATGGAAGTGAAACAAATGGAATTATGACTCAGACCCAAAGAATGCATTGAACATGATAAGCAGTCATTTCATTTCGATGAACATCTATCTAAGGGAGAGAGAAAGTTCTTTCACTCATCAAGCACAAATAAGGAATGCCCTCAAACGATTCTTTTTCTCAATCAAATCCTGATGTAATGCAAAAACTTTTAAATGCCTTCTAATATGCACAATCAATCATAAAGATGTCTTTTATTGTTCGCATATGAGTGATGATCAATACGACACAATGCTCGTTTTGCTAATTATCTTTCTTATATGAATGAAAACCAAACTAGCACAAGAAAAAATCACACAAACAATACACCCTTTCGTAGCAATCAAAACGAAAAGCGAAAGAAAAGAAAACAATCAAAGAGAAAAACAAACTTCACACCCAAAAGCAAAAGTTGAAGAACAATGACCTCGACTGAAATTGAGATGAAGAGGTCTGTAGGCCTTTGATGACCTTCACCAGGGTTTTTACTCAGCTGGTGAGGAGAGAAAAGCAGTGCATGGGTTTCAAACTTCACTCAACAGGAAAAATTCAATGAAAAAAGGTGAAGAAGGCTGCAAGATCCAATTAACAAGGTGTTTATTCTTTAAAAAGACATATGTCAAGGCTAAAAGGGAAGAAACATTGGCTCACTAGGTCACTCAGAAAAAGAGACACAGAGGCAAACCCTGAAAAAGGCAGTTCTGGAGGGTTTTTTGGGCCAAAAAGAGGCCGACGCTCTGTTGCCAAAGGCAAGGAGCGTTGTAGCGCTCTGTGCAGAGGTATGGGGGAGCGTTGGCGCTCTGTTAACACTAGGACAGGGGCGCCAGGGTCTAAAACTCCAAAAAATGTCAAAAAATTCCAAAAATTGAAATTCAAATTCGACAATTATGCTGAGTATGATAGGGTAAGGAGACAATCAGCTCATGAAACCAATCAAAAGAGGAGTGAACCAGGTCTGAAACAATCAAGGGATAGAACAAGGTCAATGAGGAGAAAATCCAAACAAGAAGTTTCAATTTGAGGCTATCTCCCCAGCGGAGTCACCAGTTTCTATTATAGGAAAATCTCCCTGCGGACAGTTAGATCGCCTCTAAGAGCTTGACCCTAACTCTAGACAGAAAATGCTTAACATGGACACTGACTTTCTTTCAAATCTATCTAAACTAACACATGAGAAGGAAGGATGACAAAAGTACATTTTATTGACGTTTGTCCCTGCACGCTCCTGGTTGCGCTTCGATCCTTTGCTTCTCGCTGGATCCTGTGGACAAAACAAGATACAACCGCTTCCTACTCTATTGATATCAGCTTGAAAACAGATCTATCAATAAATGATAAGTTCATGTGACATTAGACACAAACTAGAAAGGAAAAACTAGAAAGGAACAGGCCAAGCGTGGCATATTGATGAGAATAACGACGACATTACTTACAATCGTAGATGCGAATGCGACAGCTTCATCGAGTCCTCTTCGTGTAACCCTTGCCTGAAAGATCCACAACCTAGATAACAACATCTTCACTGATCGCTCTCCTTTGGCTGACTGTGAGTTTGCTCCAAGTTGATAAGTTTCATGTCTTCAGTTCTTCCCCCTTTCCACCATCATAGAGCCTGTTTATATAGGTTAAGAGGAGCTTAACCTCTTGAGTTATCTTTAGAACAAGTTGGAAACCTTCTCCTTAGATCAGGGATCTCTTGATGAAACCAAGAATTCGAACACAACTGCCTCCTAATCTCGAAATATCCTCCCCTTATTCTCCTCAACGGGCCAACTACTRCCTCAGATTAGGCAGTGCTCCCTTATGAGGGGCATCAGAGCGCTGTAGCGCTCCCTGGTAAGCCTTAGGGGAGTGCCAACGCTTTCAAGATGAGAAGTTCTCCTTCAGAGGGGCTGGGGAGCATTATAACGCTCCCTGAAGCCCTGTAGGTGAGCGCCAGCGCTTCTAGGGCTGAGATGGAGGAGCGCTCCTCCTTAAAACCTTTTTTTCAGGGCTCTCTTCAGGTGTCAAGAGTTGTTTGACTTCAGTGAACCAATTCTCCTTCTTCAAATCAAGCATATGAGATGTTATAAGTGTCTCCTTAGTGTCGTTTGTCATGGCAGTATGTCTGAACATCATTTGCGACACTTGTAACCAACTTGCGACACTTGCGAAAGTTGTAAGGAAGATGCGACACTTACGACAATTGAGAGGAACATGCGACACTTATCCAGCTGAGTAATTTTGATGTGTAACAGTCATATACAATCATTTTTTGCTGATATAGAACATAGTCATTTTTCTATGGCAAAATCCCTTACTTATCAGTTTCACGATCAAGTAAAGGTCCTGAAATATGATCAATTGTATGTCGCCAAAAAGCCATTTCATGAAGAGTTTCAGGAGGATTATAATCATCCAAATGTAATAGAGATTTCAAGTATGATCACGATTGTAAATCCCCATGAAAATCAGTCCGTGGATATTCAACCATCTTTGCTAGATCCTCATAAAATAGAAATTTATGAAATTCAATGTTCCAGAATGTGCTATGAGCAGCTTGTTTATGATGAATATCAAGAAGAGCAGATTTCTTCTTCATCGCACACAAAAATTTACGACAGTCCTCCTTTGTTTGATGAATATGATGAAAGTGTTTCTGAAGATGATAAGCAACAAGAAAATTTGGTTAAGTAGGAAAGAAATCGACAACATCTTGAAAGAAATCAACCTATGTATGACAGTTATCAAAAAGATCTTTGGACAACAGATGAAGGACATAAGCAGGGGTTAATGAAACAATTGATCTCTCCTCCCTGTTTAGCAACTATTGAGAAACATACCAGTAAGTTTCAATGCAACATTTATGCACCAGAAGAAGAAAAAATCAGCAGTGGACAAAGTGCGCAAAAGCATTTTAGATAGCTTGTCCAGCAGGAGGAAGTATGGATTAATTGCGAACGTGGTATATCTTTTCCCTTCTACGATCCAATAGAAGTTTATATGGAGTCAAAATGGGGGATTGAATATTTTATTTCCAACTTCTTGAAGTCTGAATTTCAAAACTGTAAGTACCTACTCCCGGGGCATGTTTTGAAATTTGCAGCTGCTCCTGTCATTTTCATGTTCAAAGATGGAAGCATAATCAAGCTTGTTAGTCGAATACTCGCTTGGTTGATTTGTAAATTTTCCTATACTTGAACAAAGCAATGATATCAGTTAGAGTAGGTGATGTATATAAATAAGCTTCACTTTGAGCATTAGATTACAACGGTGTTTTTCAGTATGTTTCCAGTTCAGTTTGGCATCCAATATGGTTTTGATCTAAGGCATTACGACTCCATAGACCAATGAACGCATAAGCGGTTTTGTTTCGGAAAGACGCAAGTAAGATGATGGGGTTTAGAATTTGATTTCAGGTCACCCAATGGATGAAGGCACGTGGTCTACTGTTCTTTGTGCTTTGCAGGAAAGCACCATCCCTAGATGGAGCCTATGTTGGAACAAATATTGAAAATTTCTCAACTCAGTGTCTTTCTCCAAAATTTATGTTAGTTACGCCACTTAGTTTCAGACCCTTGTCACTTGGCGTAAGATTCTGTAACCATCAGACCCTTGCGCCATTCGGTGCAACCTTTCCGCCGCAGTAAAAACTCTAAAACCTATCACCTTTTTCACCGAACTTTTCTACCATCAAGATCTCAAAATATTTAAAAGTTTCCCAAGGTATCCTATTTTGTCCTACTTCGCAATTCCTTCATTGTGAAGAGTGTCAAGTTACACAATCAAACTATAAGTTTGGTTCTTTCCATATATTATTTTAAAATTATTTTATGTAATTTTAAAATTAATATTATATTTTAAAGTTTGAAAAGATATTAATTAAGCCAAACCCTTCACATCATTCTCTTTTATGAAATGATTGGGTCCACTACTCTTCACTTCCCAATCTCCGAATTATCCACCATAAGCCACACATATGCCAAGTCACAAGACACACACACAATACTCCAAGGAGAGGTTTTCACGTGGGGATCAAAGAAACGCACCAACTGTTCGAGCGTTAAGTCGCATGAAGAAAGACTTGTGAGGAGACCTGAACGAGGTGTTCCATACACCCAGAAATTGCAAGAATGGTATTACATGTAAATCCAGGCTCTATTTCGGGGATTTGGCCGACGCAGGGTTTTAAATAACCACTTCTCCGTTTCCCCGAAACCCGAAAACCCGAAATTGGGACTCTAATGATATGCAAAAAACTGCCTTGGGAAAAAACCATTTTTCTCAGCCTTGGAGAGGCCATTTTCCGTGTTCGAATAGTCGATAGACATCTGTAGATCCTAATGTTTCCAGTGAAGTCTTCATAATTTCATTTGGAGCTTGGTAAGGCAGTCAAAATTCCCCCACAACATGAGGTTCGTTTTCATAAATGTGGCGTTTTTTACTGTGTTGAGTCATTATTTTCAAATGATGATTCTGAGCGACTGGAGGATCATTTCGAGAAACGATCGAAGGATTTTGTGTCTAACACATCAGCTATGAATATACTCTCTCGTGTTTCCTACACGTGTCACATATTGGGAGAATCGAATCCATCTCCGAGCCCTAATTTTCGGATCTCATATTTTCTTATTTTGACACATGTTTGTAAAATGTAGATCTGGGGAAAATGAAAACGGATCTCAGGGAACTGAGAGAGGTTTTTGCTCAGAACAAACAGATGCACACAATCCTCTTTCCATTTATACACAACTTTCACGATTCGAGAGATACGGAACCATAACCTCAACCCCAGTTTTCAGCAGTCTCGCCCATTTTCTATGGCAGAAAGTTTCAAGAATTGATTGTAACTGTTGTTATCTTTTAGATTTGGGAGGATTTTCGACCTTAAGACCTATATGAGGCATATTTGTAACATTTGAAAAGGAGGGGGGAAACAACGCAAGAGACTTCTAGGGGATGGGTTCATAATGCCATTTCTTTCAAGCAAATATAAAATAGAATGCCAAGAGATTCTATACTTCGCACTGTGTAAGTCTGTCTTTCCTTGTATTGTTTTCTCAGTTTTACATTCATTTTCTCTTCTTTCTTTTACATATTCAACTTGTAATGAATCTAATTCAGTAATACCTCTGCTATAGTCATTTATTGGGAAGCCTGTCATGTTCAACTTTTCCTCTGTTTATGCTGTGAGCAAAACAAGATCTGTAGCTTGACTATTTCTGCCTAGATTACAAGTTATATATATGCATGTTGTCTTTCGAATTTATTTTGTCATTCCTTTATTGAAATGAAGATTAGATTTATCAGAATTAGATACCTAACTCTTTGTTTCAAACTTCTTCATCTCTTATCCTCCATCCATCTTCTTTATTAAATCAATTAGACAAACGAGGTCATGCCTCTTAATTTTTGATCTATAAATGAGTGAAAAGCCTATTTCAGACCTAGTTCTAGAAGCCTCATATGATTGATCAAACCACAAATAATTATTTCATTTAAAATGTGCTAAGGCTTGGATCTATTACAGCCTAGAGTCGACTCTTGCGACAACAACATCAATAAGAAAAAGTTAGAAATCTAAATCATAAGGTTCAATGTCTAGGAAAATGTCAAGAAGCCTAAAACCCTAAAAATTCAATTTCGATGGAAAATCAATCTGAGAAGTGCAGTAGGTGCGCTAGATTAGGGCGAGTTGATTAGTGATGGAGTTTGTCCCAATCGATTTTATAATAAGTACTCAACCAACTTGACAAAGAAAACCGTGCAGAGGCAAATTACATGTCCAACGACAAATCTCACGATCTTCCTTCCAACGATTAGACTGTTATGAAGGAAACCTGCTCTGATACCATGTTAGATTTTAATTAGTTTTGTTAACATTAGATTTACCATAGCAGTTTTATCTTATTTTAAAATTGAATAATCATATACTAAAATATATAAGCAACAGATAAACAAACACAAGAAGACAGAACGATTTATCTTCGGAAAACCCCAAACTCGGGGGAAAACCCAACGAACTTTTCTTAGAGAGAATATTCCAATAAAACCATGAACAATCTCTAATCACAAGACCAAACCAACAATGAAGAACCCTGATAACAAATACTTATCTCTTCGTCTTGTCAAACCCTAGCGAGGCTAGACAACTGATCAACACCACAGATTTGGCACCAAGATAGCACACCACAGAGATGGCACCAAGATAGACGCATCACTAGGACTTGCACCATAGAACTGGTAATTGCAACTGCTACTGCAATTGCAACAGATAACTGGCACAAAGAAACTGAGAAACACCACACAACCTTAGCGCAACTCCTCTAGAGGTAAGACACAAGAGAAATCACCAAGAGCCACTAAGAATATCCTTCCCTAAGTGGGGCTCACTCTCCATGAGAACTAAAGACCAGAAATAATGAAACTGCTACAACTACTGCTGCAACTGCCTAGTACGCACTGCAAAAGGAGAATTGTCTGACTGTACAAATGAATTGACCTAGATTTGTATTTATACTAATCTGGGCGCCTATCTGGGGCCGACTTCTTATTCTAGATCTTTATTATTTTTGTGGGCTGACTTCTCTTCCTTGAAATTATATTTCCACTTTATTATTATTTCCTGTGCATTAACTTATTTTCTATGGTCTTCTATTTTACTTTATTATTTTCCAGGGTGTTCTTCAATGATTCAATGGTCTTCCTTTCACTTCTGGGAATCGTCTTCTTCTCTAAGAAAATTTTTCTAGGAGGAAAATACCTCCTGCAACTACCAAAACATCAACACTCCCTCTTAGCTAGGGAGGTATCTTTCCATGATGTCTTCATCCAGTAGTCCACTAACTACTCTACAATCAACTAGTAGCACACAACTACTACCATGCCATCGGTAACTCGAATCATCTGTCACGGTCTCCAAGACTATGCTGCAATCATCCAGTATCACACACCTACTCATATTGTCCAGTAGAACACAACTATTGTCATAGCAACACAACTATTTTCTAGTGATACACAATCATCGCCAGTGGTACACAACCACCGATATAGTAGTAGACTGATTCAGGTGGATATTGGTGGCCACCCACCTATTCCAACTGGATCCTCTTGACAGTTTTTAGTTCAACACGTTTCTCTGTAATGTTGACGTTTTTTTGTAATTGTGGGTTATGCACTTCCAAGGCTATCCTGAATCCGTACACAACATCCAGGTGGATATTGATGACCGCCCACCTATTCCAACTGGATTATTTTGGAAGTTTTCATGTAAGTACATATTTTTGTACTTCCAGGGTCGTTTTGGGACCCTAATCAAAGGTTTTTTGGCTTTCCACAGTCAAACTGTAGAAATTGTCGAAGATTGACGACATAATGTGCAATTCTTAAAAAGACCTTTCCACCGGGCTATCACACACCTAAAACAGAGGTCGTATGCAAAAGTTACGACCCAGGGAAGTTGAGGTACCAACTTACTCATCGGGGCCCACATAACTTTTGGCGTTTCATCTCCCAGGGTTAGGTTTTTGAATGTCTAGGGTTTTAGCATTCATGAGTAATGTTAAAAAAGCCTCTCGAGCCTCAGTGTAATCATTCTACTCAGATGAATGCGCGTAGCAGCCACATCTCTTCTCAAAGTGATCCAAGTGGATATTGGTGGCCACCCACCTATTCCACTTGGACCCCCACCATTGCTTCTTTCATTTTTTCAGTTTTCGCACAGTTTACTATTTTTAGCACTTTTTTCGGGTCCTGAACTTCCGGGGCCATTTTGAGGCCCTAAATGATGTGTTTTTGGGTATGTTTCTCTTGCAAATTAATATTTAACAATGCTATTTCGTCTTGAGCGTTGTAGGCCTTGGATAGATCTTTCCAACGAGCTATCATACGCCTAAAACGGAGATCGTATGCAAACGTTACGACCCCGGAAAGTTGATGCACCAACTTACCCAAACGGGGCCCACATGACTTTTGCGCTTCATCTCCCAGGGTTAGGTTTTTGGATGTCTAGGAATTTTTGCATTCCCGTTTATTGTAAAAGGGCCTTTAAAGCCTCATTGTAATCATCTTCTCACAGATGCGAGTAGCGGCCACATCTCTTCTCAGAGATAAACTACCAACGCCCTAGCTAGTTTATTTCCATTCTGTCTGTAAGCATATTTCAGTCATTTGTTATTAATGAAATGAAGTCTTATTTCCGCTGCATCTCTGTGTTTATGTGTATTTCTGTATTTCATTGTGTTCCTACATAAATCCGGATCACAGAGATAACTACCACCATTCGAGCAAGTTTTTTTCAGTTCTGCAGTTTTACAGTTTCAACCTATTTTCTTTATTCAATAGAAGTTATTGTTCAATGGATATCTGTTGTTGTTCTCCATACCTTTGTGTTATTGTATTCAATCTGTTATTCATTTCATTCCGCTCATAAATCCGGATTAGTGGTATTAGAGCGGTCTGCTCTTCATTTGTTTTTCTTTGTGCATGTCCCTGACAAGATCTGGGTACAAGAAGTTGGGACTTGAACCAGTCAAGCCTTTGCAAGATCGGTAGCACCGAGCCCGATAAGGAGCCTTATGTTTTCTCAAAACACTGCAACCAAGTGTTTTTTTACCCAGATGTGTTGGGTAGGGATTGGTGGTTTGTATTAAGACACGACCCTAGATCAAAACATATTTTTGAGAACAACAATGTTATCATGCCAAGCAAGGAAGATAATCATGGCGATGACAACGAGGAGTGATATATTATACATGTTCTATTCTTTAATTACTTCTTTTATGTTTTCAAATCTATAGTGGATTTAATAATTTAATTATTAAAAAAATAATGTTTTTAGTATTTAATATTTCATATGAAATATTATTAATTTTTTTATTGGATGATATAATTAAATGTTATGTGTAATTGATATAAATATTTTTCCATTGTAAATCTAAATGATATTTGAACTTTTAGTATTTTAATTTTAACATTTACTTTAAAAAACAATATATTATTGTATTGTAAATATCAAATATTCTATATCGAAATTTAAAAATGTATTTTTGTTACCCACCATTTCATATCATTTCCATACAACTTGAGTGGGCCTAATGGTTAAGAACATGTGTTTCTTCCTAAGAGGTGACAAGTTCAAATCTAGAGGGGGGTAGGGTATGTATACCTTCGTAGACTTTACTAGTCAAATCGTTGGGTGGAGGGGGTCCCTTGTCCCACAAACAATGGGGTCTCATACACCAATTTGGTGTGCCTTGGTCATGACCTTAAAAATAGATCACTATTATATTGTATTAGTTTTTAATTTTGAGTTCATACATACTAATTAGGGGAATATCCACATCTAAAATGAGCCTCTTAAGTGAGTTTTTCAAAAAACAATCATTGTTCTTAAATAACTAATGCACGTCTCCCTCTTTAAATTCATATAATAATGTATACTTAAGATATTACATAAAAAAAAACCCCGGATGAGGTGCCACTTAGACCAAAAGAGACACCTAGAGCAGAGCCAAGCCTAGCCTTAAATGAGGCCATCTGACTCCCATCCCCTCAGCATTAAGGATAGGGATGATTTTAAGGATGGAAATTTATTTTAAAATGTAGAAACCTTGACGAATCTTACTTATCCTTCATATGCCAACTATAAATGTTTGGCAATATTTTTGTAAAAATATTCAAATTTCTAAGGATTTTATATAGGTTTTATAAAATTTTGGTGATTTTTAAGGTAAAATAATTTTATTCTATAGAATTTGGGCGAATCATTTTTAAAATAACGAATCTCATTTTTGGAAAAACCATGGAAAATTAGCCCATGAGCGAAATTTAGCCCCTAAAATCATCCATGATTAAGGATGGGAGCCGACTCTAATTGCCTCTCTCATGACAGAGGAATTTCCCCTCACGTGAACAGTCCGGCTATGTAGTTCATTAACGAGAGGGAGTTAATGGAGCTGGACGTCCCGTCGACCCTCCCGCTTATGATGCGCCCACGCCATGCTTTCATCCATTTCAACCTTTCCTTGCACCAACTCTGCAACAATGAGATTTGGAGCAGTGACCATCCCATCCTCTGCACTGTTTCTACCTGCTTTTTCACCTCGATGCCACGTGAATGAGGGAAGCCACGTCGCGGCTTTGCATGGTATGCCTTTGCTGCCCGACGGAGGAGGCTGCAAAGGATGGAACGAGCGGTCTCCATGGCTCGGATCCAAATCGCGTGCAGAAGAATTGTGCCCAGAACAACTCCCAGGGCGTATGTTGAAGAAGTCATCCTGGAGGAGCCAATGGCATATGTTGAAGAAGTTATCCCAGAGGAGCCAATTCAGGTTCCCCCGATGCATCTCCTCTTCACGATGCCTGATAATTGGCAGCCACCAAGCGATTTTCGAGAGGAGGCCACCATGATTGCCATTTCAAATCAACAAGCTCGCGAGAATGTCTAGGAACAAGAATAATTCCCCACCTGCTTCATAGAGGAGGAGATCCCAGAAGAGATGGCCTCTCAGACAACAATACCAACAGTTGGAAGCACCTTGGACGAAAACATGGAAGGCGAATGGACTAAGGGCATTGGTATGGAAGGAGACACGGAGCAACATAGGGTAGCGTCTTCAAGCGAGGTCGAGGAGATTAGACATGGAGACACGACGAGGGAGGGTGGCATGATCTTCACGCCACCTCCCATCTCATCCATACATAATCAATGGCATGTCTCGCCACCTTTTTTCCACTCAGAGCACCTTGAATTGTTGTTTGATCTGCGGGGCAAGATGACAGACCAAGTCCACCATGGCACCCTCATGGGTCAGCGTCTGGATATACTCTACGATGCCTTCTCCAATGCGCCAACAGGGCAGAGATGCCCAACTTGTGCGCAACTTTTCGTAATGCCAACTAGGGAAACAACTCAGGATGTTGAAGCCACCAATGACGCCATCGGGTAACTTCCATGATTTTGCTTAAGATTCTAGTCTTGGTACCTAAAGTTCTGTGTATGCTTCTAGTTATTTTTTGCAAGACAATAGTTATAGTTCAGACAATGAAACCCCATCAGTCCTGGTTTCCTACGGGCAGGACTGAGGGTAAACCGTCTATTTTGTACAAGGGATGACACTGTTCCGGTTTCCGCTCAAGCGATGGAACATATGGCAGCCTAAGCATAGCTATATTTTTTGCCAATTAATATAGCAGAAACTTCATTTTTTACTTCAAAAAAAAAGATATTACATAAAAATCAAATATGTAATATATATTGTGTTATATATTAATTTTATATTATAAGTATAATAATATAATATATAATAAATAAATAAATATAATATAAATAATATAATAAATATAATATATTATGTTATGTATTAATTTTATATTATAAATATAATAGTATAATATATAATAAATAAATAAATATAATATAAATAATATATTATATTAATTATAACATAATAAAATATAATATATTAATTTTATATTACATATAATATATAATAATTAAAAAAGGAATTAAACATGTAGATCATAACAATTTTTTATCCCTTATCCTCTATTTTTATCCCCTATTTTTTATTTGCGAGTAAGAAATTTTACAGTTGTTAATAACTAATTGGATATAAATTTTACGGCTCCTGATAGCTAATTCAATTCTTAATATCGATTACAATAACAATTAACAACATGTAACATAGAATATTTTTATGTTTTTGTACATGTTTATTGATTAAGTTTGACATTCATGCATCCTTATAGTATAATAAAAAAATGTTGAATTAGAGATTTTGAGACTTATATTAACTATGGGAATATAAAAAAAAATGACCAAATTACAATTAAGAGGAAGTTAAAATATCACAAAGATTTTATAAATGCTAATTGAGCATAACATAACTATTTTTAATTATTCATTATTCATTATGAACAAAAACAATATTCTAGAAATGAGGACAAATTCTCACATCGTACTTTCAAGTAAACTAGTTTGTAAAATTACGATACAAAGTAAAGTTGAAGATTAATATAATTTACTTTTAACTTGCCCAAACTTTAATTAATAACATAGGACATATCTTTACCAATTTTTATAACTTATTTTCTTTTCTTGGTTAAGTTTGATATTCATGCATTCTTATAGTATAGTAAAAAAATGTTGAATTAGAGATTTTGAGACTTGTATTAATAATGAGAATATAAAAAATATGATCAAATTACAATTAAAAGGAAATCAAAAGATCACAAATATTTTATAAATTCTAATTGAGCTTATCATAACTATTTTTAATTGTTTATTATGAACTTATGAACAAAAACAATATTCTCGAAATGAGGATCAATTCTCACCTCGTAGTTTCAAGTAAACTAGTTTGTAAAATTGTGATACAAAGTAAGGTTGAAGATTAATATAATTTAACATAACCTAACATCAACATCAACATAAATATATAAATTAAGTACATCAACATCAACATATAAATTGAGTACATCAACATGAACAAAAAATATGTTATATATATATCTATGAACAAGTAAAATAATTGCTATAATGTACATATCTGGTCAACAATACAAATAATTGTTATAACTAAATATCTAGTCATAGTCTCTCAGGCGAAGTATGTTGTGGAAGAATAGGTGATGCACCCTGCTCATCCGAGCGAGGTGGAGGAGGAGGAGGAAGAGGAGGTACTGAAGCAAAAGTGCAATCACCACCCTAATCTGCAACATCACCATGATCACCTACACCCTGATTAACATCAACACCTAGAGGATGAGGAGGAGGTACTGAAGAAGAAGCGTCACCATCACCCGGAGGAGGTACTAAAGCAGAAGCGCCACCATCACCACCCTGATGATCATCATCACCAACTTCATCATCATCGGTGTTGGACGACATGCCATCCCTCATCCATACCAGTAACCTGACAACTCCAATGATATGACACATAAGAGACGTCATATCGCGCAACAAGTCCATCCAGAGCTATAAGAGATCAAGGTCAGCCATGATGTCTCTCATCTGGACAGGGCGAACTCTTGCGCCAACCAAAACTGCACTCAGTTTGTCACACACCTCCATCCTATATCTGATATCTGGCCTATGATGCATGTTAGGTGGTATATGCAACTAAGGACCCTAACCCGCCGCAGCCTCAACCATCTCCTCATCCGCATCAAGTGGAGGGGGAGGAGGCATGTCCCCAAAAAATGTGCCAACATCTGCAAAATGTAACATAAGTTAATAATTAGTCGACAATTTCATTAAAAAAATTAATAAAATACGTCAAAGAACATGCTAGAATAAAATTTATTAGAATTAAGTAAGACAATAAAATGAAAGTACAAGATTAATTTAAATCTTACCTCGATCATCTGGTGGTTCATTCGTTGTGAAGAGGATGTTGAGACATCCTCGCCAATCTATCCCTACGTAAGGGCATGACACCATCATGAAAATGTGATCTACCTCACTGGATAATATATCAAGTGCCTCCCTGGATAATATATCAAGTGCCTCCCTGGAAATCCTAGTTGGAAAATCGGGCATGCCCCTCTTGGACATCATCTCACCCCACATGTGCATTTGCACCTCGGTCATCGGCCTAGGAGATTGACAGACAAAACTAGGTCTCATCTATGGAAACCTCTCAAAAAACAAACAAAATAACTCTGAAGCGAATGGGAAGTTTGCCCTCCCATCTATCATAGCACAACATCTATCCAATGCTATACAAAACTGCCTCAAGAAAATGGCAGACCACTTAATAAGTTGTGGCCTCTATATCAAAGAATCAACACAATATAAAAGCGTGCAACTAATGCGCTGACCATCTTCAATAAATTGTGAAATGGTCGATAGTAACAGTGAGAAGCACCTAACGTCCTCTGCACCGAACGAGGCGATCCGTAATTGTCCACCAGCCACTTGAAAATCACCAGGAGAAGGCATATCACGTGCAATATACTTCCGAGAGTAGGCAAACTGACTCTCAACTCTAACACCCACTAGAACATTAGGAAACTGGGGAAAATCCTTGATCAGCATTATTTTCGGCACGAAATGAGAGCGGAGATGTAATAAAGAAATGCACAGAAATATCGCGCATATCCAATAATATAACAGAAATACATCAGAGATGCAACCATAAACACAGAGATACAGTAATACACAATTTCTATTAATGAAAGAAATGTACAGAGACTATAAAAATACAGAGTGAAAGACTCGCTAGAATGGTGGCAGCTTATCTCTGAGAAGAGATGTGACGGCTACTCGCATTCGCAAGAAGATCCTTACAATGAGGCTCGGAAGGCCCTTTTACAATAGACGAGAATGCCAAAAGTCCTAGACATCCAAAAACCTAACCCTAGGAGATGAAGCGCCAAAAGTCATGTGGGCCCTGTTTGGGTAAGTTGGTGCATCAACTTCCCGGGGTCGTAACTTTTGCATACGATCTCCGTTTTAGGCATGTGATAGCTCGTTGGAAATGTATCGTCGAGGAGATTAATTTTGGGGGCTCAATCATGCCTTTGGATATCATTAAGAGCCTCGATCTCAAAAAACCTTCATTTAGGCCCTCAAAATGGCCCCTGAAGTTAAAACCTGCTAAAAATAGTAAATTGCCAAAATTGCCATAAAGTTGTTTTGAGCCAGTTGGAAAAGGTGGGTGGCCACCAATATCCACCTGGATCAATCCTCCCTCCTTAGGAAGCAATGGTCTCCATTGCGTTGAGTTCCCGGGGGAGAAGGAAAAGCGTTTGTTGAATCTGCATCTTGGTGAGCTGCTTGGTTTGTTGAAGGTCGTCACGAACCTGTGGCTGGAAGGGTTGGACCTTTTTAACTAGTCTGGCTACATGAGATGACTGTGTGTAGAAGGAATCTTTGTGCTTTGTTGCAACCTTGTCAACCTTCTTCTGTTGGATAGAAGGTGCTTGGGCCGAAGCTGGGGTGGTTGCAGTATCCTTTTGTTCCCCTTTTGAAGAGATTGTGGAGAAGACGAATATTGTAGTATGAGATACTACCTTGCGGCATTGTTTAGGTGGAGCAATAGTTGGAACTACCTCTGGTATCCTGTAGAGATGACCCCCCAGAGTAATAATGACACTACGAGGTCGAGACTCATAGATAGCATGGTGTTTCCACATATATGGCTGACCCAAGAGAACATCACAGACATCCAATGGGGCAACA
>ML778845.1:794813-817869 GCA_009831015.1 Picea engelmannii
AAGAATAATAAAAAATCTCTTGAAATGTAAAAAAAATACCGCAAAACAACTAAAAAATAAACAAAATTCAAAAAATTATTTAAAAAAAAATTTAAAATAAATAAATAAAAATTCAAAAATAATAGAATTGAGTAACTAAAACTTAAAAAAAAATAAAAATTCAAATACAAAATTTCATAAAAAAATAAAAAATAAGGCGGGGGCAATGGCATCGTCCCCGCGACCCTTCCACCGACAAATAATTTATTATTTATGGTTATATAATATATAACCATATTATTATTATTATTATTATTTTAACAAGAACGGGTATGTTATATATTAGAGAAACAACAAAAAATTGTTGGTACAGTTACAACATGTATTCATCGAACCAAGTTCATCATAACCTTTTATTCCTACTCTCCAAAGCAGTATTCTTAAGGTAAGTTATCATATCCTTCGTTTCCATCTATTTATAGGACACCTTTGCGTAGCAGTGCTGCTTCGTTTGCCTCTTTATCCGCTTTGCCATTTAATTCCCGAAGTCAATGGAATACTTGAATTGAATGGAAAGTGGTCAGAAGGAGCTTGATTTTCTTGAGAATTTGCCTGAGTCTCATGTGACTGGGGAAATTCTTAGAAATTAGGGCCTAAATAACGATGTGAGAATCCCCAAAAACATTAAGATCTATAATGTTCCTGGATAGAGCTTGAGAGAATCCTTGCTAGAGGGCTAAAGCTTCAACTATGTTATTTTTGTCCTTGTCGATTCCGCAAGAATATGAGAATGCCTTTATTTCCTCAAGATACAAAAGCACTCCTCTACCACATGCTGCTCCTAGGTTCCCTTTATAAGCTCCGCCAAAGAAGAGGCTATGTCTCTGCAAAGAGTTTTTCCATGATGTGAAGGATGAAGAGTCCATCCTGATTTCCCACTAGGTTGTAGAGGGCACGTGAGTAGTTACCAACCTCAAAGACTTAGGGAGAAGGCTAGACATCCAATCTTATTCAGTAGAGGTCAACACTCCTTTATTCGCTAGAAGATGTAGAAAGGAGAGAAAGTCCCCCAACATTGCTTTGGCCTTTTCCACCACATGAGCAGAACTGGCAAACTTTCCTTTGAAAATTCGGGAGTTGTGTTCTAGCCAGAATTTCTAGAGAATAACCTTGGGAAAAGACGCCCAACAACTTCTGAGACGTTGTTTCTTATTGATGGAGAAGGGACATGACTCCATCCATTTGATGAGAAGGGAGGATATCTTAGCAGGGATGAATACCTGACTCGTCCAAGGGGCAAGCGCGAGGTTCTAGACCTCCAGGGAAAAGGGACAATTCAACAAAAGATGGGTCGTAGTTTCCTCCTTTGAAACACAGAAGGGGCAGCGCGTGGGGCCTTCCGAACCCTTTTTTCTGAGATTGTCTCCTGTGAGGATGGAATTGTGTGCCAATGTGCATATAAACATGTCAGTTCTAGGTAGACATTTGACCCTCCAAATTTTGTTCCAAAGAGATGGATTGGGAGGAGAAAGCGCCTTAGAATTGATGACTATGTAACCCGATTTAACTGTGTACAAGCTTGTGTGAGATCCCCAACCCTTGTGATCTTTCTTATTTGCTGCAATCGATGATTTCCCATGGAGCAAAGAAAGAAATATATTTTTTTCACCTTGCAGGTGGCTTCGACAATTGAATGTTTCCATTCTTTCCATGCTCTGGCTTCATTGTTGTGCCAGTTTGAAATATCCCACAGAGTGGTTAAATTTTGGGAATGAATAAACTCTTTGAAATTGGAGGTGCCTGACATGGAGTCTAAAGGAGGCCCTCCCAGAATCAAATCCTCCCAAATAAGGATATTTTTCCCGTTACCAGGTATCCATGTTAGCGGAGGATTGAAGAAGCCAGAAACGTTTTTACAGATTGTAAAAATGGGGGATCCTTTTGAGGCTTTAGGTGCTTTGTCAAGAGATTTTGTCCTATCTACAGTATAGTGTTTTTTCCATAAATCTTGTTTACTCCACGATATCTTTCCAATTACCAATTTTCACAGAATTTTAGCCCCTAAGGCCAGATTTTGGGATCTCAAGTCTCTTATCTGAAGGCCTCCTTCTGAGAGTGGCTTTATTACTTTCTCGCATCTGACTAGAGGTAGTTTATTTTCACTCTGTTTTCCCCCTTTACATAGAAACCTTCTTAAGAATGATTCGATTTTGTTTATAAATCCACTTGGAGATAAAAGGATGGAATTTTGATAAATCAAAATGCTGGTAAGGACCGATTTGATGAGGATGAGTTTCTGTTCTAGATTAAGCCAGGCAACACCCCAGGCTTGGATTCTAGCTTTTATCTTGTCAAGTAATGGAAACCAGTGAGAGGATTTAGGCTTGGATTTGAATATGGGGACTCCTAAGTATTTCAATGAGTCCCACCGAGTTTCCCCTTTCATTTCCATAACACAGGTTATTTCCACTGTTTCCCTTGGTGTACAATTCCATCCATAAATTTGACTCTTCCTGTAATTTATTTGGCTCCCTGAAGTTTCCTTGTATAGATCTAATTGCCTTTTAAATTTTTTGGCTATGGTGGTACTAGCCCCTCCCAAAAGAAGTGTATCATCAACAAATTGTGCATGGTTTATGTCTTTGACCCCTCTTGCTATTTTTATGCCCATTGGTTCCTGTTGAATTCGACATTGTTCTAGTTGGAAGCTGAGTGTTGAAGCTTGAATGGCGTAAAGCAAAGGAGACAACGAGAATTGTTGTCTAAGCCCTCTAGAAGCCTGAAAAAATTCTATTGCTCGTCCATTGACTAACGGGGCAATCCAAGGTGACCCGATGCAAGCCTTTATCCAGTGAATGAAATCAGTGCTGAAGACAAACTTCTGCATTACCTGAAATAGAAATTCATGATTTACTCTGTCAAAAGCATTTGCAAGATCTAATTTCACGACCATACCTTTGTTGCGTCGGTGCATGCTTGAGTGAATCGCTTCCTGGACAAGAATTATATTATCAGTGATCTAGCCTTCCTTTGATGAAGCCGCCTTGATTCTCAGGGATGATAGTTGGTAGAACACCTTTGAGTCGATTAGCAATTACTTTTGTGATAATTTTGTACCCAATATTACACAAAGAGATTGAAAAAAATATGTTAAAGGTTAATGCACCTTTTTCTTTGGGTGTTAAGGCTACAAAAGTAGAATTGGTGCTCCCACCAATCTTGTGGCATCTTTGCGATTTTATTTTATTTTTGTGAATAAAAAGTGGAACCTTATATTAATGACATATGTGTGTTGTACAATGGCAAGTATGAGCCACCTTTTCGCCACAAATGGGAAACCAGAATAGGTGGCATCATGATGTTTAGAAATTGACACATTGTTCTAAGTGCTAGCACTGCTGTAGCAAAATTGCTTGCACAAAAAATTGTAGTCTTTTTCCATGAACAAAAAGGTTTGAAACATGTTCTCCAACTTATCGCCAGGACTAGCTGTAGACAGAGCTACTATAATCCTAACTACATAAACATAATAAGAAAAAACTACATGATCATCTATCATGTCGCTGTGGTGAGCTGGACCATCAATCCCACAACTAGAATAAACAAAAAACCAAAACCTGGAGACTTCCATTCTTAGCTGAGCTGGGTTTTCCATGAATTGTGTAGGTCGAGGTGAACCGTTGTCCGCAAGTGGGGCATCTGGTGCGCCCAAGAGCATCCTTCAAGGCGTTGAACAAGATGTCCATCCTTTGACCAAGGATGCTCTAAGAATGCATCTCGTCATCCTGTCTATGTCAATTTTCGAAAAGGAGCAGAAGGTGCTCCTCCACCAGGTGGTTGGTGAAATGTTGAGGTTGCTCCTCCTCCTCTTCCTGTCCAGCTACCTCTGTGATGATTTCGTTGGCTGTCACGACGCTGTCCTCCAATTGCCAGCTTGGGGGGATTTCCTCCTCCACCTTGCAACTTTCATCGTCGTAGTAGGGGTCACCAGGTTTGAAATTTGGGGGGGGCAGGATATTGGTGGCCAGAGGAGGGCGCACACCCGAAGGTGGCACCTCTTATTTTACCAAGTTCAGGCTAGGGAACGGAGGAGGGATGGACAAAGGGAAGTGAGCGTGAGAGGAGGACGCTTCCACTTTGACAGAGCTGACGTTGTGGAACTGGAGAGGAGTCAATTGAGGAGCCTCCTACATCCTCTGGGAAGAGTGTCGAGGGCTCGCAAAATGAGAAATGAGAGCCCGCTAGGAAGGAGTGAGCCTATTGGCTCGAGAGAGGGTGTTGTAATAACGAGCACCCCTCCTAGGTTTTCCCCTCTCCAGAGGCATGCTGGATGGATCATGGAGGTGGTGTGTTGCAGGAATGGAGGCTGATGGAGGGTGCTGAGGGGAGTGGGGGGAAATGAAGGTGATGAGAGGGTGCTTGAGGTCACTGAGAGCGAAGGGCGAATGGAGGGTTTCGAAACTGGGTGAAAGGTCCCTAGTGCACAAAGAAGTGTTATAGAGAGTAGTAATTCTGAAAAAACTAGGAGAGCCGAAGAGATGGAGAGGAGGAGTGCACCAGGGCAAATGAGAAATGGAATAGAACACTAGGGCGAGAGCCTGTTTAGGCCGCTTGATTCCATTGAAGCTCGAGTTGACAGCCACAACCTCCATTGAAGCTGAGTTGACAGCCAACTCGATCCTGGTATGCCTAGTCTGGACGACTCACACGTCCATTAACCTAGCCATTCTAACGAGGCGCACTACCATTACTCCTCTCATGGTGTGAGCCATGGAGGAGTTAATGTCCTTGGGATGGTGGCCGGGGTTAATAAATCCCCTGGCTGCTCGGTGCCATGTGTCCTCGGACCCTGACCAGGTGGCACCCCATCCGGGTATCTTTGCGATTTTATTACCAGTTTATGCAAATCTTTCTTTATGATTGGCCAACGGACCTAGAGGAATCAGGCTGTAAAGCCGTCAGGGCCAGGGGCTTTGTTAGAGTCCATACTATCCAGAGTTGATTTAATTTCTATTAGCAAAACCAAAGCAATGAGATGCTGATTGGACCTTGGTTGGATGACCGAAGGGATGAGGTTGAGAATTTGGTGGAGATTTTTGTTTTGGGTTGCACAATCCTCAGTGTAAATCCCTTTAAAGAGGAGATTAGTAGCCCATTTGATTCATTCAAAATCATTGACAGTCTGATTCTGGTTATGAATTTCCTTTACTGAGTTGAAAAGTTTCCTGACTTTTGCTTGTTTATGGAAAAAACTTGTGTTCTTATCCCCAACTTCGAGCAAAAGACTACGAGATTTTTGTCTCCATTATTCTATTGATGGCTCTTAAATCCCTTTAGTTCAACAGTAGGAACCAAACATGCCACCGAGGCCTAATTAGACTCTGCAACGTTTAATAGTGGAATGGTTCTCCAGATCTTGCGATCCGACCAATTAATCAATGGGCTTTACGTTTTCTTGTGAAGGCATCTCCTTCAGTTGGGACTTTCTCTTTTTGTATTTTCTCTTAGGTGGGACCGAAGTAAGATTGTAAGCTGATATAAACCAACTTGGCAACAAAATAGAATTAAGTTTAACTACTGGAGAAGAGACTGAGCTTGGGATAACGCGCTACTCAAGCATGCAGACGATAATTCTATACCACAAGCCTAGTAATAATACATTAACCATGTGAGAATCCAATTACCGTTTGAGATACTAATTATCATAAAGAAAACACATATGTGATAAAACAAAGGCAAGCAGAATAGTCCACCTACTTAATCATCCATCACATGATAGCACAACGATTCATCTTCATCATTAAGGAAAAGAACAACAAAACATTGCACCGAATAAATTGACAATAGATTTACTTGCTCTTACTCATTACAACATCATTCATGAGACGAGATAGGAAATGGTTCTTCTCCACGTCCAATCACACATGCATTTGATGAAAATAACTTTGTCTCTGGTCCAGAAGGACTTATCAATTAAATCTAGCTCATAAATAGTTCTTAACAAAAAAAAAAAAAAACGTTTCTTGCAGCAACCATCGACCCTTGATTAATCGGTCGATGCTCTTATTTATAATGTAAAATTGACTAAAAATAATGGCTAAAGTGGAGTTAAGTGAAACAAAATTTGCCACGTGGCGTCCTCTTCTAACAGTTTCTTTAATAGTCAACTCAATATATCACTTGAAAGGGTGAGATTTCTCATACTCCGACCAACTGATGAGAAACTCCTCGCAGGTTTGGTCCCATGGAAATCTGTGTTGTTCCATTGGGAGTGCATAAACTTCTCCAATCTCCACCGCATGCTTCCAATACTTGATCAGACTAGCACTTAACTATTGAAGCACAGTCCGAGCACTGATCAGATGTTCCATAAATTGTTGCACCTGTCCTGGCACTATGTCGGTCACCTTTTCTAGTCTTTCAGCCCAAGAAGAATCTTGTTTGGCATGCGATTCGACTATGTCGCACAAGTCAATGAAGTCATCAGGTGTGCCGAACTCGGGCAATTTGATATACTTCCTCACCTTGTTGATCTCCGGACGTAGTTTCTCGCGGATTCCTTAGCGAGGTTATAGAGCCAATTTTGCTCAGTGTGCTCGGTAACTGAACCCTTTTGCTTGAGATTTATCAATTGGCTAAAGAAGGTATTGCTCCTTGTATCCTCATAGTGTGCTATCATTTCTTCCATGAAAATTGTCCAAGTGACGAGTGATTTGCGAGAACAAAGCCATCGATACCAAACAAATTGATTAGGTTCTAAATATAAAGAAACAATTCATACCTTTTGTGTATGTGGCACATTATGGAGATCAAAGAATTGCTCCATCTGAAGTATCCATGTGATTGGGTCTTTGTGTTGGCAGCCAATTCACTTTTTTTTATTATCCTATAAGCTGCCTACACCTATGTCTTGCAAACATCAATTGTTCGTCGCAATTTTCAAATAAACGACATTTACATTTCTTGCGACATTTACACATTTGTCTTCGTTAAGTTTTCACGACTGTAAGCGTGAAAACTTCTTCATTCGAAGTCTCATTTTGATTACTATCTGAACTTTCATGATTTTTTCTGTCATTATGCCTATTGCGCTTACCTTTTATTGATCATTATACAACTGGCAAGGTTCTCTAATCGGTTCTCATACTTTGATTGATTGTATAACTTGATTTTATTGAGTTTGTAAGGCATTGAGCATTTGGATTTGCATTTTATGACTTGCCTGATCATTGATTCTATGAAAATGCATAGGGGTTATGATTTATTTTGTTTATATGATATAATCCTTATGTTAATCTTTTTATAACTTTTGGCTTGCCAACTATATGAATACCATTTGGCAATTTGATTAAACATTCGATTATATACATTGGCGCATAGTTGATTTTGGGTTTTGATTTACATGTCGGATGTTTGAACACTATGGCATAACGTATGCGTGCATTGGTATACACATTGGATTTCATTGGTTGTACACATGACTTAATGGTGGAACTATTATTATGGAATGACCAGCTATGAAAATTGGCGGTTGTACTTGGATAATCAATATTTTGCATGGAAGACTCCACCACCTTCGCATGCTCGCATTAATGCTTACCCCTTTTGCTCGTTCATTGCTGTTGGTTCGGGTAGCTCTGCTCCTGTGTGTGTTGGTGAATTCAAACCCTTCCCTTACCATGCATTCAGCTCCATGGCACCATTTGTGCTAGTTGAACCCAATGGCAGTCAAGCCCTGTCAATGTTTGACAATGCCCACCAAGATTTGGAAGACAATGGATGGCTTACCTTTGTGAGACAATTCAAGGGTTTTAACCTTTGTGTAGCACGACAATTTTCCATGTCCTTCAATGGATGTCGAGCCAAGGTCGACGATATACAGTTAGAGATCGATGAACAGTTTATCAGCTCAGCCACGGGGTTACCTACCTCGGGACAGCGTTGGTTTAACAGTTGCAAGGTCGAGGAAGTGCCATGGACATTGCTGTTTCAATCGCGCAAAGTCACCTCTTGTGACAGAGGTATGCCCGTAACCATGCTCAAACAAAGATGGCACGACTTGTTAATGATACTTAAGCAGTTCGTGACCTGTGAAGGTCGATACAGACTTGTGTTCCTTTACCATCTGCGCCTGCTGATGATTTTTATAGGGTATCCTCTAAATATGTCGTTCTACTTTCATCGGAGCCTGTATAAAATGTCTAAAAAGTTTAAGAGGCACAAGGCTGAAAACAACCTATTTCATCATGGGATTATTAATCTCATCATTGTTTATCATTCGAGTTTGCATGGTGATAATTGGAGGACTTTCATCGCCCGTAATGGCTTTGAAGACACCAACCCTGTACAGGTTGATAAACCTGTGGTAACTGAGACTAAGGCTGAACCGTTTGTACCCTTACATCTCCTACTGCCTAAACCCTCGACCGACCCTCCTATTGACTCACCCGACACTGTAACTAAGAGTGCAGAGGCCATTAAAAATCCTATGAGTAAAAATCCCAAGGCAAACCTTACTGCAAATGCTAAAGAGAAGAGGAATGCCCGACTCATTTCAAGAATGGCCAGAAACAAACCAAAACCCTCTGCCGAGCCCAACCCTATAGTTCTGAGCGAGGATTCCGATTATGATATTGAGCGTTTTCTGGCCAGCGAGTACCCCTTCTCGCAAGGTTTATGTGCCGAACCCTCTTATGATTTTGTATCAAACCTACCCCCTTGCCTAAAGGACGACCCTAACTACCCAGGTATTAAATTGCCTTGTGAAACCCTCGGTCATTTGGCCAAACCCTCGAAACCCACACAGTCACCCTGTGACCAATGCAATTCATGGTTAGAATGATATTATGTTGATGTTCCTATACTCCAATCAAAGATTCAATCTCTGGAAGACCAGATTGCACTGCTAGCCAGTCAAAAGGCCAAGCTCCAAGCAGTGGATAAGAAACAGAAGACAACCGACTCCATCCTGTTCAAAAACCTGGAATCAGCCATGGCTGTTGTAAATTCCAAGCTGGCATAATCAAACAGTCTCGTCGCCACACAGGTATGGAAAATTTGATATCATTTGTTTTTGTAAATAATCTAGGTTGATGTAATGGTTTGAATTCAGTATTTAAACAGTTATGTTTACATCTTGAATGGCTCTGTTATAATTGTGTGTATTCTATATATAGTTTTGTTTTGAATAAAAGAAATCTCGATCCGATCATTCCCAATATAGCGATTGATAGATTTTGATTGGATTTGAGTGGTATGCGTTTAGATTTGATTGACTGGTTTGCCTTATTTAGTTGACAAAATTAATAGTTTGTCTTCGAGTGGATTGGTTTGTATCCGATTTGAAAAGGAAATTTTTTAGAACACAATCGTGTTCAGATTGGATTTTGTTATGATCTATATGTTATGGTTGGTAAATGATTTGATTTAGTTTGGTTGTTACGATATGCTTTGTCTTATAATTTTCAAAATTGAGATATTGCTCTGTTCAATTTTAATTTGGGAAACAAACTACTCTGTTTTTATCAAGGCAATATGTTCATTTTAGTCTGTACAGGTGTGCCCGAATCATGGAATGGATTCGATTCGTGACAACTATGCTAAACCTCAGCCAATTGATTCGTTAATTAGAACGATTTCGTTTTGATCAAAGTCGATCAACCCTGTTTGCCCAATTGGCCATAACAAATCATGAATTCTACCACTAGTCAATCAAGTTTGTTATGATCTAATTTTCGCGCCGAATTTGAATTGATCTATTCGTGGCATGGACCATTTTCTGTGTCAACTTAGTCATAACGATTGGAATGATCTTGTCGAAGTCATATCTCATGTTGGTATAACAACATAACAAATGCATTAGATTTGTTTTTGTTGATTGCATTGGATATCAAACGGTTTCTCGACTGTTTGAACACGACTCCTTTAGACCCGATTATGTGGTAATTAAACGAACAGAGTTGAATGATTTTATGATTCTGTTTTGATTTCAAATGGTTTATCAAGCTCCAATTGAATAAATCGTTTTCAAATGGCTGTTAAATGATAATTGAATTAAATCTCCTTCAAATATTTTTGATTAATTTCAATTCCGATTCTGTATCTTTATTTAGACTAGCTACAGAATCAGATGATTCTGTAGCTAGTCTATAGAATTTATTTTTTATCATTGTATTAATAAAAAAGTCTTCTAACTTGTCTATTTTGGATCCTTTTCAAGTGAATTCGAATTGCATGGGATTTGATGGACAGTTTAGAGGACATTTGAAATATTTTAGTTTCATTTTAGTTTCCTAGTTTAGACAACTTTGGGATATCTCCCAGATTTCATGTAAACAATTTTTAACTTCCACAGGGAGGTTTTACACTGTGGAAAACCTTTAAATACTTATTATTTTTGTAATAAAGATCATCCTCATTCGTGGGAGAACAAGGATATGGAGTTTTAATAGAGACTGAGACAAAAATTGATGTTCTGCTACAGCTTTAGCTTTTCATAATATCAATCTTTTGTTTCATGTTTATGTGTATCAATTTGCATTTGGTTAATGGCTACTTTAGCTATCTTAGTCTTTTGCAAATGATATGATTTAATCAATATAATCCATATCTGATTTCTTCCAGTATTTAAAAAACATAGCAATTACTTGATTCAGTTTGTGAATGACAGATTTCTCTTCTTCATCAATTAGATTATTCTGTATAAGTCTTTGCATAACAGGTTTACCTTATTGTAGAGATTTATAAATCATATAATTGTTATGATTTTTTATGTCTTGTTTGTCCTGTAAACAAACTCAAAGAGCATTGCAGCTATCGTTTACGAGAAGCTTCTGGATTATTCGGTGCGAGTTTCCTTCCTCCGATCTGCTGGTACAGTCATCATACATAGGACAAATCTAGAGCATTTCTAAGTCAGTTTGTTGTTTATTTGTTTAGTATATTTGTTAGTATTTTAGTTAGATATATGTGTAGTTAGTATATTAGATTGTTTAATTTTAGTAAGTTTTATTCCTTGTTCATAAAATAAAAAATCAACAAAAATATCTTTCTCTGTCTTAGGGCATAAAGCAAATGAGTTTTCCAGGTTTTATTTAAATCTATATTTTGTAGATATTGTATATTTTGTGAATAAGTTATATTTCAGTTAGTAGTTAGTATATATAGAAATAGTAGATTAGTTAGTTTAGTTTTATTTATTTAGTTTAGTTAGTTTAGTTAGTTTTATTTAGTTTTAGTTATTTTAGTTTGTTTAGTTTTAGTTAGATTAGTTAGTTTAGATTAGTTCTCTCTTTGGTTTTCTTAGGACCTTAGATCAGCTAACGGAGCCGCTAAACCCGTCAAGGTGGTTCATTCCAAACGGCTTGGGTTATTAGACAACCCCGGACCGGTTCCACTCTCTTAGTTGACGGACGATCAATTTTGCCCGTCAACAAATGGCGCTAGAAGGAGGGTCTAAACTTAATTAATGGCACGAGGCGGTCGCAAGACTCCTCCCCCCCCTAATCGCTCACCTATAGTGACTAGAAGCCGTTCACACAATAATATTCCCCTTCAAACAACAACTACTTCAACTGACGATCCACAGATCACAGTTGAGCCAACAACCCTTAATCCTATAGGTGGTGACATACAAGAGATTGTTCGTCAATCTCTCATTAAAATACATAGTGCCTTAGCTCGTCTTAGGCAACCAAACCGTCCGTGGGGTCAACCTTTGGACTTATCTGATATCAGAGAACAATTAGGTGACACTAACCTCACTGTGAATCCCACAGATCCAATCACAAATCCTGCTGTAGGAGGATCTGGGATACCTGCTTCACCACCTCCCTCATCTCCTTCCTCTTCTGGAGGAGATTCTTCTTACTAAGGCAATTCACCTTCTCAGCCTTCTACACCCACTACCCCAATGGTAAATCTGAACAATCCTGCTAGACCCTGGCTTGATCAGGATGCTGTAGCTGTACCTGGAGGTCAACACCCTTTACCTAAACACCCGGAGAAATGGCTTCCCAAGTTTGATCTCGACTCAAAACAAATAGCTGAAGATCATATCAAAAAGTTTATGTTAGCCATTAGATTCCACAATGTTGAACATGAAGACGTTGTCTGTAGATTGTTCCCTTATACTTTTGAGGGTAATGCATCCACTTGATACTTTGCCCAACAACCCCATACCATCGTGTCTTGGGAAAAGTTTGAGTCGTGATTTTTGGAAAAGTTCGGAGACGGTAAGCCTTTGGAAGTCTTAGTCATGGATCTTTCTAGCTTAAAAATGAACCCAAAAGAAAAAGTTAAAGACTTTAATCAAATATTCTTAACACTTAAAAACCGAATCCCTGCAGATTCCATGCCTGCTGAGAGTCTTATACTAGCTTACTACACTAAAGCTTTACATCAAAGTATAGCTATTTGGGTTAAAAGATCTAAGAAAGCCACGTTGTTAGAAGCCTTCGAGGAGGCTAGCCAGATTGAAAAAGACATACTTAGTCTTAAAGACTCTTCTAGCAACGAAACCGAGACTAGTTCTTCTTCCAAAAAGAAGATTGAAATTCTCCCCAGACCTACTCAAAGTAAAACACAACCCGAAAACTCTGATTTGGAAAATTTAACTAAAGTTGTTCAAAAATTGTCGAATCAAGTTATAGACTTAAAAAGGTCAACCGAAGAAGCTTCCTCGAGTAAAGGACCCTACAAACCCCCTTTCCAAAAGCCTTTTCCTACCAACCGACCTAATCCAAACCCCGAAGGCTTGAATCTAGAAAGTTTGCAATGTGCCCTTCAAACAATTCTAGAAGCCCAAGATAACTTGATGCCCCCTGAGACCCCTCAGGAGGTAGTTGAACAAGAAACAGTTCAAGAAGAAGAGTCTTCTCCAAACATTTTTGGACACTTCTCGGACAACATCTTTCAAGCTAACTTCGAGACTGTGCACCCTTATAACACTAGGAGTAAGACATCAAACAAGCTTTCTACCGAGAACACTACAACTCCACCTCCAAAGCCATCTAAATCAGCTGAGATTAGACATAGTAATGTCAACCCCAACTTAGATTATAATGTTGTTGAAGATCTTAAAAAGCTAAGGGCTAACATTTCTATTTATGAGCTATTGAAGTTTCCATTTTTGTTACAAAAGATGTTGCAAAATATTTCAGAGAACAACAAGAATGGTAATTCAATTGGTAACAAGGTTGTGCAAAGCAAAGTTCCGCAGAAGACTTCCACTAAAAATAATCCTGATCTTCAAGATAAAGGAAGCCTTCATGTAGTCCCTGTAAATAGTGTAAATAATGTAGATAATGTAGATAAAGTAGCCTTAGAAACCGCGAGTAAAAAGCCACAAGCTACTACCCTTAATACTCGCAAAAATGTACCTCTTTTTCTTTTAACTTTCGAKATTTTCAACAGAAATGTGAATAATTGTATGGTGGACTCAGGAGCATCATCCAATGTGATTCCTTGGTCTATTTGCCAAAAGATTAACGCTGAAGTGGAACCATCTACTTTAAAAATCATACAACTTGATCGGACAAATGTTAAAGTTATAGGCGAACTAAAAAATGTATTGATTAGATTATCGTCTAACCCTAAGGTTCATCAGGTTATTGATATAATCATTGTGGATATTCCAGAAGTGTATGGTCTGTTTTTAAGCAGGGATTAGTCGGAGCAGCTACATGGTTACTTTGCGACAGACTGGTCTCACTTATGGCTCCTAGAAAACGGTAAGCCTAACAATATTAGGGTGAATCGTGAGCGTTACCTTAAGTTCACGGTCACAGATTTGAACGATCCTAACGAACCATATACACCTTCTGCTGATTCACCCGAAGTCCAAGGGATGGACACCTTCTTCGGCAATTTCATGGCCGAGGCTTCACCTATCATCAATCCGGAACAATAGTCCGAGATCGTAGCATATATACAACCAACAACTTCTATGCAACAGTCCCATGTGTCCGATGGAAATCAAATTTGGTCTCTATATTTCGACGGTTCTAAGTCTAAAGAAGGAGCTGGTGCATGTTGCATCATTATCGATCCGGCAGGTAACAAGACATTTATGGCTTGTAGACTAGAATTTGAATGTACTAACAATACTGCAGAATATGAGGCTTTACTGCAAGGTCTCAGAAAAGCTCTGGATATGAACATTCAAAACCTGGTTGTATTTGGCGACTCTGAAATAATGGTTAGGCAGGTAAGATATTCTATACACTGTCTTTCCCCGCATCTCAAAAGTTACCAGTCTGAGGTATGGATTTTAATGAATAAATTTTCTGCTTTCAATATAAATTTCATTCCTAGATTAAATAATGCTGAAGCAAATCTATTAGCTAATGTAGCCTCTAAACTTATTCCTGCAGAAGGCTTGTCCCCAGACGCATTCTCCGTCGAGCTATTGTTTCGACCATCTGTTCCTGACAATATCACAAACTGGAGAGTATTTAACGATGATTAGCAGATCATTAACTTTCTGCACATGGAAGAAACCTTTCAAGGCGCGGTGATATATGAACGCACGCACAACGACAATTTGCACGATTTTACGGTAATACCTGATCCAAAATCTCCTGAAGCTCTGTCGGACATGGTAAATTCCATACCCAAATCCATAGTTAGATTAGAGAAGTTTTATGATTTTGAAGATAAATTTAAAAAGACGGTCAATTGTAAAACCAATAGTTCCTCGTTGTCTTATGAAAAAGTCAATTTAGGAACTAGTGAAAATCCTCAGTGCATTAACTTATGCTTGGGATGTTCTAGACAAGAAAAAGCTGCTTTTGTTAAATTATTCAAAGAATTTAAGGACGTCTTAGCATGGACGTATGATGATCTGAAAACGTTCGACCCTAATATCATACAACATGTCATCCCGATGAAGCCCCAAACTTTACCCTTCCAACAGAAACTGAGGAAAATGCATCCTAAACTAGAACCGACCGTTCAAAAAGAATTGAATAAACTCCTAAGTGCTAAAATAATTTTTCNTGTTAGGCACACTCAATGGGTATCCAACCTTGTCCCAGTTCGGAAGAAAAACGGGGAAATCCGACTTTGCGTCGATTTCCGAAACCTTAATAGAGCGTCTGACAAAGAGAACTATCCTGTCCCACCCATGGAACAGATCCTTCAACATGTATCTGGTTCCGAGAGGCTATCTTTGTTAGATGGTTTCTCTGGATATAACCAAGTCTTGATGTCTCCGCCAGACCAACTCAAAACTACCTTCCGTACTCCGTGGGGCACTTATGCTTATCGCAAAATGCCCTTTGGATTGATTAACGCTGGTGCTACCTTTCAGAGAGCAATGGAAATTGCTTTTCGAGGCTTAATCAATCACTCCATCGTACTTTACTTAGATGATGTGACCGTTTATTCTAAAAACAAAGACGATCATCTAGCTCACTTACGAGCCGTTCTGCTACGATGTCGTAAATACGACATCTCCTTGAACCCCCAAAAGTCCATCTTTGCAGTAGAACAGGGTAAATTACTAGGATTCATTGTGTCTAGTGATGGGATGTTTATTGACCCCGAAAGGACTCAAGTCATCGCTAAACTTCCCCCTCCTACATCCAAAAAATCCATGCAGTCTTTCTTAGGCCAGATTAACTTCGTGAGAAGATTTGTCCCCAGTTTCTCCGAAATGGTCAGGCCTCTACAAAACTTGATTAAGAAAGACACCTAATATCACTGGGGACCCACATAAAATCAAGCTTTTAATGCCATAAAGAAGGCCATAATAGACGCTCTGTCTCTCATGAGCCCTGAATTCTCTCAAGATTTCACACTCTATACTTTTGCCTCTGATCGTTCCTATGCTGCCGTCCTAACTCAGAAGAATGCCGATAACAACGAAGTACCCATCGCCTTTATGAGCTCTGCTTTCAAAGGTGCTGAACTTAACTACCCAACGGTTGATCGACAAGCCTACGCTGTTTTTAAAGCAGTTAAGCATTTCCAATCCTATCTTTTGAAGTCAAGGACGAAAGTCATTGTCCCCTACCCTGCCGTAAGGAACTTGTTAGTACAAAAGGAGTTAGGAGAGAAGAGATCTAATTGGGTCACCTCCTTGTAGGAGTATGACTTAGAAATCACCCCGGCCCAGATCGTGAGAGGCCAAGGGTTGTGTAAATTGGTGGTTGATTCTGAAACAGGACAACAAGAAGATAGTGATACGTCAAACCTAGGACAAAGCGATCAAAGTTTGATTTGTTGCGCGCAAAACCTCGTTAGTCCCTGGTACAACGATATTAGATTCTGTCTTAAACATGGGTCAGCACCCCGTCACCTTAACCCCGCTTAGAGAAGAGCATTGATACTAAAGTCCACCTCCTTTCATTTAGTTAACGGTGTACTGTTTCGTCAAAATTTTGACGGCGTACTGATGCGCTGTCTCGAGAAAGACGAAGCAGAAAAAGTCTTGCTTGAGTTGCATGCAGGAGAAGCTGGTGGTCACTTCGGTGGTGACACCACTCCTCATAAGGTTTTAAGGGCCGATTATTACTAGCCTACGCTTTTTAGGGACGCCCATGCCTTGTGTCGTAAATGCATCATCTGTCAGAAAGCATCAGGGCGGTTGCAAAAACCAGCCTTTCCCTTGCAACCCGTTTCAGTAGATTCTCGTTTTCAGCAATGGGGCCTTGATATCATAGGTCCAATTAACCCTCCGTCCTCACAACATCACATGTATATTGTGACAGCCACATATTACTTTACTCGATGGTCTGAAGCTGTTGCGTCAAGAACTGTCAACACCAGTCAGGTAATCGCTTTTCTAAACTCGAATATTATCACTCGTTTCGGTATCCCTGACTGTCTAGTCTTCGACAACGCTTCATATTTTTCTTCTCTTGAGATGAGCGAGTTCGCTTTGGAGAAAGGAATTAAGCTGAAGTACTCTGCTAGTTACTACCCCCAGGGCAACGGATTAGCAGAATCAACAAACAAGAACTTGATTAAAATTATCAAGAGAACGGTGGTTGATAATCACAATAATTGGCACAATGCACTACTGAACGCATTGTGGGCTGATAGGGTAACGCCCAAAGCCGCTATAGGCAACTCCCCATTTTTTCTCGTTTATGGCAGAGAAGCAATTCTGCCACCTCACATTCTTCTTCCTTCGCTTCAATTGTCACAAAAAGTCTAAGAAGAAGATTGTCCCCCTTTAGAAAACCAAATTAACGCTTTGACGAAGCTAGAAGAAGTAACAGCCCAAGCTAAGTGTAAATTAGATCAACATCAACAATTGATTAAAAGCTGGTTCGATTCTAATTCTGCTTCTGATAGGAATTTTGAAATAGGCGATCTCGTTTTAAAATGGGATAAACCACACGAAGGAAAGGGTGAGCACACCAAATTTCAAAACCTATGGCTTGGACCATTTTTAATTACTGAAAAGTTGGGTCCTAGTTCCTTTCGATTGCAGAATATTGAAGGGCATCTTGACACCTATCCGGTGAATGGCCAAGCCCTGAAAAGATACTTTGCTTGATAACTACCCTTGTATATTATGTAAATATTTCATTTTTGTTTGTATTTTCGTTTGCTTTCCGTTTTTTGATTTTGATTTGAATTTATCAGTTTGTGTTTTTTGAAAAAATACACAGACCTGTACACTGAGCTATTCAGACAAAGACGATAGAAAATTTCTCCGCTGAAATAACTTCTGAAAAATTTGTACAAGCATCAATTATATATTGCTAAAACAGATATCTGTGTTGGAAAATTTTGTTGTTTGAAAGAAGTTAACTGATTTCAATCTCTGAGCAAAGTTTGTCATGATCATCTATTATCTTTTTGCGCTGTCCCTTTTCCGTAAAGGATTGACTCAGAAGACGTCTCCCTGTCGTAGGAAGTTGTTTTGTACATAAAACATCTCTGGATCTTAATAAAAGATAGTTCTAAAAAAAAATTCTGATGAGGTCTAAAAAAAAAAAAAAAAGGTTAAAATATCAAGATTTTCAGCGCCACCCCGCTCAAATATATATCTAGAAAAAACAAAATAAATTATTAATATGAGTTGTGGGAAGTGCTTGTAAACCCGCCGGGATGCTGAACAGGTCTGCTGGCAACGGGTAAATGCATGCATGACGCCAAGACAACTTCACCAGGGTACTGAACAGGCCTACTGGCAGCGAAGCAATGTCGGGTACATGCAAATTTGCAAAAAGAAGAGAAACCTCTTTAATGTCCTTTATTTCTGATCTAGAACTTCTTGACAGGATACATACGTCAGAGTGGGTTAATTGGCAACCCTGTCGAGGCTATGGACGCCTACTAGCAGCAATGGTTATGCCAACATTATTGAAGATTTTATCTTTAATATCATGACTTGCTGATCTTAAGACTGTTATTGGTTTTCATCTTTTAAAACACTGCTGGAAAAGATGGTTAATAATGATGTTTGTACGATTTTCTGGTTGTTATTTTTGAGCTGGGATTATCTTTGCTGTCTTAATCTGAATTTGTACCTTTTGCAGAGATAACTGCTTCTTCCAGTGTGTCGCCATTGTTGGCAACCAATTCACTTTTTTTTATTATCCTATAAGCTGCCTACACCTATGTCTTGCAAACATCAATTATTCGTGGCAATTTTCAAATAAACGACATTTACATTTCTTGCGACATTTACACATTTGTCTTCGTTAAGTTTTCACGACTGTAAGTGTGAAAACTTCTTCTTTCGAAGTCACATTTTGATCACTATCTGAACTGTCGTGATTTTTTCTGTCATTATGCCTATTGCGCTTACCTTTTATTGATCATTATACAACTGGCAAGGTTCTCTTATCGGTTCTCGTACTTCGATTGATTGTATAACTTGATTTTATTGAGTTTGTAAGGCATTGAGCATTTGGATTTGCATTTTATGACTTGCCTGATCATTGATTCTATGAAAATGCATAGGGGTTATGATTTATTTTGTTTATATGATATAATCCTTATGTTAATCTTTTTATAACTTTTGGCTTGCCAACTATATGAATACCGTTTGTCAATTTGATTAAACTTTCGATTATATACATTGGTGCATAGTTGATTTTGGGTTTTGATTTACATGTCGGATGTTTGAACACTATGGCATAATGTATGCGCGCATTGGTATACACATTGGATTTCATTGGTTGTACACATGACTTAATGGTTGAACTATTATTATGGAATGACAGCTATAAAAATTGGTGGTTGTACTTGGATAATCAATATTTTGCATGGCAGACTCCACCACCTTCGCATGCTCGCATTAATGCTTACCCATTTTGCTCGTTCATTGCTGTTGGTTTGGGTAGCTCTGCTCATGTGTGTGTTGGTGAATTCAAACCCTTCCCTTACCATGCATTCAACTCCATGGCACCAGTCGTGCGAGTTGATCCCAATGGCAATCAAGCCCTGTTAATGTTTGACAATGCCCACCAAGATTTGGAAGACAATGGATGGCTTACTTTCGTGAGACGATTCGAGGGTTTTAACCTTTGTGTAGCACGAAAGTTTGCCATGTCCTTTGATGGCTGTCGATCCAAGGTCGACGATATACAGTTAGAGATCGATGAACAGTTTATCAGCTCAGCCACGGGGTTACCTACCTCGGGACAACGTTGGTTTAAGAGTTGCAAGGTCGAGGAAGTGCCATGGACATTGCTGTTTCAATCGCGCAAAGTCACCTCTTGTGACAGAGGTATGTCTGTAACCATGCTCAAACAACGATGGCACGACTTGTTAATGATACTTAAGCAGTCCGTGACCTGTGAAGGTCGATACGGACTTGTGTTCCTTTACCATTTGCGCCTGCTGATGATTTTTATAGGGTATCCTCTAAATATGTCATTCTACTTTCATCGGAGCCTGTATAAAATGTCTAAAAAGTTTAAGAGGCACAAGGCTGACAACAACCTGTTTCATCATGGGCTTATTAAGCTCATAGTTGTTTATCATTTGAATTTGCATGGTGATAATTGGAGGACTTTCATCGCCCGTAATGGCTTTGAAGACACCGACCCTGTACAGGTTGATAAACCTGTGGTAACTGAGACTAAGGCTGAACCGTCTGTACCCTTACATCTCCTACTGCCTAAACCCTCGACCGACCGTCCTATTGACTCACCCGACACTGTAACTAAGAGTGCAGAGGCCATTAAAAAGCCTATGAGCAAAAATCCCAAGGCAAACCTTACTGCAAATGCTAAAGGGAAGAGGAATGCCCGACTCATTTCGAGAATGGCCAGAAACAAACCAAAACCCTCTGCCGAGCCCAACCCTATAGTTCTTAGCGAGGATTCTGATTATGATATTGAGCGTTTTCTGGGCAGCGAGTACCCCTTCTCGCAAGGTTTATGTGCCGAACCCTCTTATGATTTTGTATCAAACCTACCCCCCTGCCTAAAGGATGACCCTAACTACCCAGGTATTAAATTGCCTTGTGAAACCCTCGGTCATTTGGCCAAACCCTCGAAACCCACACAGTCACCCTGTGACCAATGCAATTCATGGTTAGAACGATATTATGTTGATGTTCCTATACTCCAATCAAAGATTCAATCTTTGGAAGACCAGATTGCACTGCTAACCAGTCAAAATGCCAAGCTCCAAGCAGTGGATAAGAAACAGAAGACAACTGGCTCAATCCTGTTCAAAAACGTGGAATCAGCCACGACTGTTGTAAATTCCAAGCTGGCATAATCAAGCAGTCTCGTCGCCACACAAGTATGGAAAATTTGATTTTGTTTTTGTAAATAATCTAGGTTGATGTAATGGTTTGAATTCATTATTTAAACGGTTCTGTTTACATCTTGAATGACTCTGTTATAATTGCGTGTATTCTATATATAGTTTTGTTTTGAATAAAATAAATCTCGATCCGATATACGATCCGATCATTTCCAATATAGCGATTGATAGATTTTGATTGGATTTGAGTGGTATGCGTTTAGATTTGATTGACTGGTTTGGCTTATTTAGTTGACAAAATTAATAGTTTGTCTTCGAGTGGATTGGTTTGTATTCGATTTGAAAAGGAATTTTTTTAGAACACAATCGTGTTCGGATTGGATTTTGTTATGATCTATATGTTATGGTTGGTAAACGATTTGATTTAGTTTGGTTGTTATGATATGCTTTGTCTTATAATTTTCAAAATTGAGATATTGCTCTGTTCAATTTTAATTTGGGAAATAAACTACTCTGTTTTTATCAAGGCAATATGTTCATTTTAGTCTGTACAGGTGTGCCCGAATCATGGAATGGATTCGATTCGTGACAACTATGCTAAACCTCAACCAATTGATTCGTTAATTATAACGATTTCATTTTGATCAAAGTCGATCAACCCTGTTTGCCCAATTGGCCATAACAAATCATGAATTCTACCACCAGTCAATCAAGCTTGTTATGATATGATTTTCACGCCGAATTTGAATTGATCTATTCGTGGCATGGACCGTTTTCTGTGTCAACTCAGTCATAACGATTGGAATGATTTTGTCGAATTCATATCTCCTGTTGGTATAACGGCATAACAAATGCATTAGATTTGTTTTTATTGATTGCATTGGATATCAAACGGTTTCTCGACTGTTTGAACACGACTCCTTTAGACCTGATTATGTGGTAATTAAACGAACATAGTTGAATGATTTTATGATTCTGTTTTGATTTCAAATGGTTTATCAAGCTCAAATTGAATAAATTGTTTTCAAATGGCTGTTAAATGATAATTGAATTAAATCTCCTTCAAAGATTTTCGATTAATTTCAATTCCGATTCTGTATCTTTATTTAGACTAGCTACATAATCAAATGATTCTGTAGCTAGTCTATAGAATTTAATTTTTATCATTGTATTAATAAAAAAGTCTTCTAACTTGTCTATTTTGGATCCTTTTCAGGTGAATTCGAATTGCATGGGATTTGATGGGCAATTTAGAGGATATTTGAAATATTTTAGTTTCATTTTAGTTTCCTAGTTTAGACAACTTTGGGATATCTCCCATATTTCATGTAAACAATTTTTAACTTCCACAGGGAGGTTTTACCCTGTGGAAAACCTTTAAATACTTATTATTTTTGTAATAAGGATCATCCTCATTCGTGGGAGAACAAGGATATGGAGTTTTAATAGAGACTGAGACAGAAATTGATGTTCTGCTACAACTTTAGCTTTTCATAATATTAATTTTTTGTTTCATGTTTATGTGTATCAATTTTGCATTTGGTTAATGACTACTTTAGCTATCTTAGTCTTTTGCAAATGATATGATTTAATCAATATAATCCATATCTGATTTCTTCCAGTATTTAAAAAACATAGCAATTACTTGATTCAGTTTGTGAATGACAGATTTCTCTTCTTCATCAATTGGATTATTCTGTATAAGTCTTTGCATAACAGGTTTACCTTATTGCATAGATTTATAAATCATATAATTGTTATGATTTTTTATGTCTTGTTTGTCCTGTAAACAAACTCAAAGAGCATTGCAACTATCATTTACGAGAAGCTTCTGGATTATTCGGTGCGAGTTTCCTTCCTCCGATCTGCTGGTACAGTCATCATACACAGGACAAATCTGGAGCGTTTCCAAGTCAGTTTGTTGTTTATTTGTTTAGTATATTTGTTAGTATTTTAGTTAGGTATATGTGTAGTTAGTATATTAGATTGTTTAATTTCAGTAAGTTTTATTTCTTGTTCATAAAATAAAAAATCAACAAAAATATCTTTCTCTGTCTTAGGGCAGAAAGCAAATGAGTTTTCCAGGTTTTATTTAAATCTGTATTTTGTAGATATTGTATATTTTGTGAATAAGTTATATTTCAGTTAGTAGTTAATATATATAGAAATAGTAGATTAGTTAGTTTAGTTTTATTTAGTTTAGTTTAGTTAGTTTAGTTTGTTTTATTTAGTTTTAGTTATTTTAGTTTGTTTAATTTTAGTTAGATTAGTTAGTTTAGATTAGTTCTCTCTTTGGTTTTCTTAGGACCTTAGATCGGCTAACGGAGCCGCTAAACCCGTCAGGGTGGTTCATTCCAAACGGCTTGGGTTATTAGACAACCCCGGACCGGTTCCACTC
>ML778845.1:817919-860052 GCA_009831015.1 Picea engelmannii
TTAGTTAGTTTAGATTAGTTCTCTCTTTGGTTTTCTTAGGACCTTAGATCGGCTAACGGAGCCGCTAAACCCGTCAGGGTGGTTCATTCCAAACGGCTTGGGTTATTAGACAACCCCGGACCGGTTCCACTCTCTCAGTTGACGTACGATCAATTTCGCCCATCAACACTTTGCCATCAAAATTCCTCATATCAATCTTAGGAACGTGGTTGGTCTTCAAACCAAAGTTGGAGTTTCTTCATTCTTGATTCACATTCCTTGTGTCCTCATCATGAATTTCATGGAATGGATTTTCACTTTCGGGTGTCTTCTCTGTTAAGAAATTTTTCAATACTTCCATGATCTCCGCTTTTAAGCCATCCATCTTAGTATCCAACTTAGCTTCTATTGAATCCATCAAATTAGCTTCCATTGAATCCATCTTAGTATCCAACTTAGCTTCCATTGAATCCATCTTTGTATCCAACGTAGCTTCCATTGAATCCATCTTCTTTTGTAGTTCATTTATGTCCCTACGCATTTCTTCACCTTCATCAAGAGTCCAATTAGGATTTTCTGGAGGCTTATTTGGTGTAGAAGGTCCCTTTTTTGGTGGCATGTTGGCCAAGTATCACTTTTGAATCTTGATTTTGAGGCGGTTCTGCTAGACAATATTTATTCTGTTCTATCTCCCAAGTTTCGACCCTTCTGGGTATGAAACTTTCTTTTAGGTAGTTCTCTGATATTTCTTCTATGCAATGCCACAGGTCTGATCAAAATTGTATGTGCCAAGTGGAATTTACGGTAACTTCCTCACAACTTGCCGATTTTTGGACTTTCCAGGAGATCTTACTTGTCTAGCATGCCCCGCACAAAATAATTGATATCAAATTCTGAAACTCGCACCCAAAATACTACAGACTGTCCATTATCCAATGAAACTAGTCCCACTCAATTTGGATACACTATCAAGAAGTTATGATTTTTTTACTTCGAACACCTTCTTGAGACTAGTCAATAGGACTAATCAGATACCCTATCTTACACAAGGTGTATCTACAAATTTAAGATGCCCCAGAAGATAATTTTTTTACCATAGATACCTTACTAATTTCTGTAAATGGCCTCCAGAGTTCAGGGTCGAAAACATTACAGAAAATTTTTTATAGCGAAAATTCCGCAATGACTCATTTCAGGATGATTCCAGAACCCTATCTTGTATAGGCTGTATCTCCGAAAGTATAAAGCCTCAGGAGCTTAATTTTGAACCCAACATACCTTGATCCATCTACTAAATATCCTCCAAGCCATTCCTTCTGAAATGTTGTAGAAAAAAAGTTATAGAAAAAATTCCACGGTGTCTCAGATGTAGTAGCGAAACCCCAAGACCTTGAGCTCTAATACCATATGTTAAGAACCAAACATCAATATAGCATAGAAAAACCTCTGGAAAAGTACTCAACGCCTTGAAAAAGAGATAATTTCAGATAATAAGCCTCTTCGAGGGGGAAACCTCCTTTTACCCCACTTAAATGTTCAAGTCCAAGATGATTCAAAATGAAAATGTCTCCATGGTATATATAGAAGACTAGGAGGTATAATTACAACTAATGGCCTAAAGATGACATAAATAAAATAACATTACTAATATAATATGCCCCAATTAAGGGGTAAGGAGCCAATATTAGGGCTTAACACAATCGTAATTAAAATCGTTTAGAAATGGCTTACATAACAATACTCGACAAAATATATGTAAAGATGTAAGTGTGAAGAATCTGGACTGGTGCATACCTGTAGAGCTCACTAAGCCTAATTGTTTAATACTTACGTGATATTTGCAACCTTTTGAATTACCTGCACCGTCTCTGTTAGTGCCATCATTTTTCTTTAGTTAGGGTGGGTTACATCTGCGCGCCATAGCAAGAACAATCAAGTACGGAAAACATGAGAGTCAAAGTCATGTCAGTGGCCGGTTGGCCCTTGGGGTCGAGAAAGGATGTCAGAGTCGAACATGTGATAAAAGTATGAGAAAGTTCCAAAAGAGTCAGATACTGTCGTAAGGGAAGTCGTTAAACGCCGCTTCAGGTCGAGGCAAGTTGCTCAAATAGGAGTCGCATCAACAAGTGTATCAACCATCATCAACTCATTATGGAGGCTGGGGAATTTAAAAAGAAATCGATGCGATTGTACCACACATTCTCTGCAACTCCTATCGACTGCATCTCACATGCCCCAGATCATACCCGTCATGCGGACGTGACATAGAAATTCTTTAAAACATCCCGTCGCAAGGAATTCAATGTTCCCTGGCACGTTTCAACTCACTACCCGCTCCGTTATAAATTCTAGATGTTTTATATGTGTTCTACTTACCAGTCGAAGTTATGCAGTAACTCATCTCATGAGCCCAACTCGATCAAATTCTTTTCTTTGGGCCTTTGTAAACTCACCCACGCATAAGGTAGCTACGTTGTCGCACCATGGGAACTCCTCAAAACTCAAGATGAGGCCTGTGAGGTAGCTGAAGTGCCAGGCTTGAGCCACAAAATGCTTGGGACTCGTTCTTGTTTACAGTGGGTGTCCCCAAGGCTTGAAAGGGAGATTCCTACATTCGCACGGAAACGATAGTATCACCTCGTGTGGAGGCTGAAGTGGAGGAAGTTACGTCGGATGGGCATAGGTTGGAAGCCACACTTCCTGAACAAAAAATACCGTGGAGAAGAGGAAGGCCCAGAAAAAATAAGGAAGTCGGGGGGGAAAACCAAATCCTGATTGAGTCGTACGCACGATTAGCCACCGAGGAGATCCTAATGCACGCTATCCGGCTAGAGCCTGTCAGAACCACAAGTCGAGGAAGTGGAGGCCGAACAAGAAAGACAAAATCCTCGGGTTCTAATGTTTGAGGACCTAATCCGCAGCTGGAGCAGGCACAACTCGCCATAGCTGAAATTTACTAGGAGAATAGAGAATTATGTCAACAATTGGCAACGAAGAACCTTGAGGTGTCAATGCCACAGGGTCATGAAGGGAACGCAACCTGGCTCAAGTGACAACTTCAGGAAGCACAAGATACGATTGTGCAGTTGCGAGAAGCGCAAAAGGTATCAGAAGAACAAAAGATGACAACACCTCCGGGAGTGCAAGGCAGTCAGGGAGAAAGTCCGCTCGCAGATGAGGCATGATGGGCGGACTCTGTTTCGTATTCTCAGACGTGATGCCAAATTTTGATAGTCTTCCCTTTTTTCTTGTGAAAATTTTCATGTTCTCAATGTAACCGGGTTGGTTGGCCAAAAGGTGTAGACAGTGTCTATTATATGTAACCTGAGCCCGATGGGAGTCTAATATAAAAAGTCTCAAAATTTTGACGAAAGGATTCTGGTCATAGTAGTTGAATGCATCATTTTTTCTCTTTGCGTGTGAATCCACTGTTTTCTTTGTCCAAATTTCTTGTAATTTAATCCATATTTTGTGCTTAGTGTTGCTCCAAGTTATTTTGTATCTTCTATTGATATCCTTTTGCAAAACCTTTGACGCTGATTGACTTCGTCGTATGGCGCTAACGTGCCACCATTGACTCGAGACATATGGTAATGAAAACCGGGAACTCAACTTGCGGGTGATGGTCGGACTCAGGACTTTGTTCAATTCGAGCGCTTTATGCGTAACTTAGGACTACCGATACCGAAAAGTATCGGGGACTGACCTTCATGAATAAACCTAACGCACGGTTCCCTTGCGGATTATCATCCTCGAAAATTCCCCGATACCGATAACATTTCAGAAGTTGTCCATCAACGATATCATTTCATTTTCGTTCAACGCTTACTTTTTTCACCTTTTACCGACTTCAAAAGGGATCGGTTGTCGGTGACATCCTTGAGTGATGCTTGTCACAAAAGAACAAATTTCATTAGCCAACGAAGATCATCGCTTGGCGACCTTGGTTCTCTTGAATGATTTCCTTTCATGCTTAATCCTTTCTGACACCGAATTTCTTAAGCGCGTCGGGGAGAAGTCTTGAATGTTGATTCTTTAATCAAGTGTTAGTCTTTTAAGTTATGTGTTTTCACATGCTCAAGCAAACTTTGAGAGACTTAAATGAGAAACAAAAATGACAAGAAAAGGCAACATTTTTCATACTAAAGTAGAATCAGACAGTGCAACAGACCAGGTGGTACCCAAAAAGTAAAATTTGACATAAGATTTTTAGGGTGTGTTGAGTGCTCAACAAATGGCGACTTACTGGGCAAAAGTAGAATCTTTGTTCCTCCTTCACGTTCGGCTGATATGAAAGCTGGCGGAGAACCTAACTGGTTTTAAATTCTTTGGTTGATGCTTCTGGGTCTGCCCGTGGGGTTTTAACCTTTATTCCTCCTTCGTTTCTTGTAGCCCTGACTCATGCCCTTTTTTTTTATACAAAATACTAGTAAAGCATCCACTGGCATGGAGCCTTTACTTACCTTTACCCACTTGCTTCGGTGTTGCTCCTCTGCAAGTGAGCGTCCATAGCCCCGACGGAGTCACCCCGACATCACAGACCTTGCTCCGCTGCTAGTGAGCATCCATAGCCCCGACGAAGATATCTGGATACCCTCTCCTATTGTTCACTCTTTTGATAATGTCAATTTTATTTCGGCATGATGCCCTGAGCGAGTGAGAGAGGATGAATTCTGTTTATTTTGCAAAGTGAGATGATTAAGGTGGATCCTTTGCTAGATTTTTCTTTGGGGTTCATGTAGTCCTTTCGAGATTTCCTTCTTTCCCTTAAGGTCTTACCAAACCACTAAGCAGACACTTCTAACATTTCTTCGAAGTTGTTCATTTGCACAGGTTAGATAGAGGACTCCTCAAAGCAACCGCAAGTTCCTCAATGCTTCTTGTGTTTTATATGAGTAATGAGTTAGGAACATAGTTCGCTATGTCACATGGTTTAAAGTAAACCATTGTCTCACCGAACACAACCTTCAAAAGTGCAAAAGTCCAAATATCAAAAGAAAACAACAAAAATGCATTTCACAATCATGAAAACATTCATACAAAACACAAAAGTTTTTTTTTTTTTTTAGACTGTTATTATTGGAAATATCGTTTTAGGGCTTGGCCATTTACTGGGAGGGCGTCAGGTTCCCCCCTCAGATTTTGTAACCGATAAGTTCCTGCCCCAATCTTCTCAGCCACCTAGAAAGGTCCGAGCCAACCATAGATTTTGAAACTTAGAATGTTCGTCGTTAGGCTCATTCGCTCTGTCCCATTTTAGGATTAAGTCTCCTACTTCAAAATTTTTATCTTTAGCCTTATGCTTATCGAACCATATTTTCACTTTCTGTTGGTGATCTAGGAATTTTGACTTAGCCTTTTCTCTCTCCTCTTCTAGCATGAGCAGAGTATTAATTCTTTGTTGCATGATCGATGAAGGTTTCCTGCTGGAATCTTGGGCTAGTTGAAGAGATGGAAGATAAAGCCCATTTGGGAGAATGACTTCCTGCCTGTAAACTAGAAAGTACGGGGAATTTACTATAGCTTCCTTGGGTGTGACCCTATCGGCACATAGAGCGTTATGGAGTAGAGTATGCCAATTCCTTTGGTTATCTACAACCGTCTTCTTTAATATTCTCACTAGGTTCTTATTAGTTGATTCTGCCACCCTGTTTCCCAGTGGATAATAATTTGCAGAGTACCTAATTATGATTCCTTTGTCCAGAGCAAACTCTGTCAATAGGGTGGAAGAAAAATAAGCTGCATTATCGAAAACCAGGACTGAAGGTACCCCAAACCTTGTGATCGACTGTTGTTCTATGAATTGGATCACCACCTTCTCGTTTACATGAGTCAGAGGGATGGCTTATGCCCATTTCATGAAGTAATCGGTGGCGGTAAGAATGTACTTGTGTTGTTTTGAAGAACTGGGTGTACTTTCTCCTATGATATCCAACCCTCATTACTCAAAAGGCCTAGAGACAATCACTGGTTGGAGTGGGACTGCTGCTCTCTTCTCCCTCACAACGCTTACTTGACAAGTTTTACAGTTTCTAGCGTAGGTGTGAGCGTCTTTGAACAAGGTGGGCTAATAATAGCCATATCTTAGTATCTTATGAGCGGTGGTGTTTCCTGCGAAATGTTCACCGGTAGGGCCATCATGGAGATCCTTCAGAACTTTGTCGGCATCTTCCTATTCAAGACATCTTAAGAGTACCCCAACATAATTAACCCGGAAGAGTACCGAATTTATGAGCCAATATTGTGTAGATTTTAACCTGAGAGATCTCCTTTCCCTAAGGTTGAGACTTTCTGGGCAAGTCCCATGGTGCAAGAGATAAGTCAAATTATCATACCAAGACCCTAACCCCAGGGAAATGTATGAAATTTCACCACATCATAATGACATTTCATTCTCCCATACAAAGTCTTCATTTACTTGGTCCTAGGCACAAGTTTGCATAACCCTTGTCCTTTAACTAATTTGGCAAGTTTTGTATCTAGATCAAACTCTTGAACTACTGCCATCCAGTTCCCTCTTCTTCCCCCCATCTCATGTTGAGTGAACAAGGAGCGGACCGCAGGATGAGGTACGATCACTTTGGTATGGTTCTTGAGGATATAAGGCCTGCAGTGTTTTACTAACTTATATACTACATAGGCATGCTTATCTATAACAGAATAATTAAGTTCGACTCCTTGGAGATTAGTTCTCATGAACGACATTGGAGCCTCGTTGTTGTCATCATCCTTCTGAGTCAATACTGCAGCTAACGACTGGTCAGAGGTGAAAGTATAGAGGAAGAAATCTCTGTTGAAACCGGGACTTCGTAACACGAGGGCTTGAGATACAGTAGTTTTGATGTTGTTGAAAGCATCCTTCTGTTCATCGTCCCATTTAAATTCAAATCTTTACGAATCGTCTTTTGTAAGGAACTGATAGTTTCCGCGAAATCGGGTGTGAATTCCCTCACAAAATTGATTTGCCCGAGAAAAGACTGCATAGCTTTCTTGTTGTGAGGCAATAGGATTTGGGCTATGGCCTTAATCCTTTCTTGGTCTATGCGAATGCCTGTTTGAGATATAATGTGGCCTAGTAGCTTACCTTCCTCGATGTCGAAAATAGTTTTCTTAGGATTTAAGGATATGTCGTATCTCCTACACCTTTCGAAAATCTGAGTTAAGTGTTAGATGTGCTCTTCTATGTTCTTTGAATACATAGTTACGTCGTCCAGATACACTACCACACACTTGTTGATTAGTCCCTGAAATGATACATCCATGGCCCTTTGGAGGGTCTCCCTTGCGTTGATTAACCCAAAAGGCACGTGTTTATAAGTGAAGGTTCCCCACTTGGTTCGGAAGGTAGTTTTCAAATGATCTTCCCTTGAAACTAAGACTTGGCTGTAACCTGAGAAACCGTCCATTAGAGAGAAAATCTCCGAGCCAGACACGGTCTGTAGGAGTTGCTCCATTGGCGAGACTGGGTAATTGTCCTTTTCTGAAGCTTTGTTGAGGTTCCTCAAATCTTCGCATAATTGGATTTCTCCAAACTTTTTCCTCACAGGAACTAAATTTTATACCCACGTGGAATGTCTAACCTATAAGATGATTTTGGCATCCAAAAGTTTCTTCAATTCCTGATACACAAGAGGTTCCAGGGATGGGTGATAATTTCAGAGCTTCTGTTGGAAGGGTTTCACTTCGGGTCTTAACATGATAGTGTGTTGAATGATGCGGGTATCATAAGTTTTTAGATCTCGACATGACCATGCAAAGACATATTGGTATTGTCTAAACAGTTTGAGGTAAGCCTTTCTTTCCTCTTTAGATATAGTCTTGCCAAGATTCACATTCTTTGGGTTTTCCAGGGTTCCAAGATTTATAGTTTCATGTAGGGGACATGAGCTACCGGTATTTGCCTTTTTAGGCCCCTTAAATCGTTCCTTCAGGTCAGAAAGGTTTTCCAAATTAACTATCCCTTTCGCAATTGTGTGAGACTTCGATTTATCAATAGGTTGACCTGTCCGAGGATCAATTCCTATTGATTGTTCCTGGAATAATTCATCATTAATAGCTAAGTCTTTGAATTTATCTTGGTTATTCAAAAAGTTGATGATCTATTCATCCCCTTCGAATACTTTCGAATTAGAAATATTGTTGTGCACCGATGGTTTGTAGAGTAGTTCCACAGTGAATCGGGAGGCTTTATAATCTTCTAGAGGTGACAACCTTGAAGAAGTCGTGGCCAGGGAATCAACAAGGATATTCTTTGCTCTGGGGATCACGGTGATATTGAAATCTTCAAAATGCTCTATTAACCTATGCACTTCATCCTGATAATTATTTAGGTGAGGGGAATTGCAATGTATAGTAATCCTCACTTGTCTAACGATAATCTTCGAGTCTCCGAAAACCTTCAATTCTTTGACATTTAAGTCTATGGCTTTCTTTAACTCTTGTACTATAGCTTCATACTCGACAGTGTTATTGGTGCATTCGAATTCTAGTATACAGGACATGAAATGCCGTTTACCTTTTGGATCCATCGAAATATATGGTCCAAATTTGTGAGCGAAAGTTAACATTTTCTTCCTTCTTATTAATTTCTTGCCCTCCTATCTTTTTTCCGGTGATTTCTAGCATAGGTTCTTGACATAAGAGGGTTTCCTCTGTCGGTATTGGCGATTTCTCTTGAAAAATCATTTCGAAATTCTGAGTGAGAGGGACATCATATGGAAGAGGGGAGAAGTTCCAGAAATAGGAATCGCTGGAATAATTTCCTAGCACAGGGAAATCTATGGATGAGGGTTCGTTCAGGGTTTCTAGATCAGTGACCGTATGTTTCAGGTATCTCTCCCTATCGATTCTGATCATATTCTTGTATCCCTTCAGTGGTAGCCAAAGGTGTGCCCAGTCTGTAATAAAGTACCCGTTTAACTTCTCAGACCAATATCGACTTAGTAATAACCCATAGGCCTTGTGGAGGTCTACTACAATGATGTCAATCACTTGCACAAAGTTAGGATGTGTTGCTATCCTGATCATTACATCTCTGAGTTCCCCAATGACTTTGACCTGGGTTCTGTCTAGTTGTATCATATGTTTATCGCTTTTGAGAGGAATGACATTTAATTTTTTGCAAATAGACAAGGGAATAATGTTGGAAGATGCTCCTGAATCTACGAAATAATTGTGGAGGTTCCTGTTGAAGATTTCAAATGTCAAGAGGAATGGTGGGACAAAAGTTTTTCCCTTCTTATCTTCCGAGAAGGTATTCACAATTGGTTTATTTACTAGATCCATGGAAGTCAAATTCCTTTGCTTCTCATTGCTTGTCATAGAGTTTTCTATCGATTTCAACGCTTGTAGCAATAAATCTTTTTGTTGAGGGATTCTTCATGTGTCCATAATCGATATATTGGCCTTCAACTTCTTCAGATCTTCAACTACGTTGTACTCTAGTTTGGGAAATTCTCGCGTATGGATGCTAATAGGGTTCTTATGGGGAGAAAAAGGTGCTTTCGGGGTGATCGAGAGTTGACCTTTCTCTTGACGTTTGAGTGGTAGTGGGATCCTTTGAGACAGGAGGACCTTTACTTCTAGTTTGCACAACCGAGACCTCTGCGGGTGGTTCTTGAACCTGAAATAGGTCATCGAAAGGCATAATTGGGCCAGGATCCCATATTAGCATGGTTGTATCTTCTGGTGGGTCAATCTCTTCCTGGTCAACAACATTCATAACCGAACTACTTGGTTGGTTGGTTAGGAAAACCTCGTCTAAAAACTGGTTGGCCATCAAATTCATGGCATGCACCCATTGAGGGCAGTCTCTTTTAGAGTGGTTTTCCTGGTGATAAGTACAAAAAGAATTAGATGTGACATTCCCTAGATCCATATTCAAGTTAGCTGGGGGAGGTTCAATTTCTTTGAACAATGGGTTTCTTTTAAAGAAAGGATTATAGGGACTTTGGCCTTGGTTTCCTTCCCCTGTGTTTCTCTTCATGTCTATGATCTCATTTGATAATTTATTAACCATGCGTTGTAGATCTTCTATGTCTCCATTACCTTTGTTGAGAATCTGTTCTGCTTGTTTCCTCGACAGTCTAGTCAGAAGGAGTCCTCTCCTGGGAGGAGGTTGAACTTCTTTCTTAATTAAAGAGACCTGGCCTTCTTTACACCCTTTCATCTGAAATTATATCATTTTAGCTTCTTCAAAATTCTCAGCTAAGGTTCGTTTGGTAGCCCTCTTCACAAACATGGAAATAGAAGTTAGGAGCGCATTAGCATATACTTCTATTTGCAACTACTGAGTTGGTTTGGCTTCGGGATGGAACTTGTTTAAGATGGTTGCAAATCTTTGATTGAAATCTTTAACCTTCTCTTTCGAACTCATGGTGGCGGCGAACAACTCAGCCATCAGAGCTCTCGTAGTAGTCTCTTCTGCAAATTTATCTAGAAAATATTTTTGAAACTTTGTCCAGCTAGTTATGGATCCTACAGGCAAGTTAAAATACCATGTGGAGGCTGAGTTCTCAAAAGTGTAGGGGAACAACCTGCAAACTACATCTTCATGCTGGGCGTTCATAAGCCTGATCGCTAGTATAAATTTCTTGATATGATCTTTAGGCAATCCTGAGGTTTCAAGATCAAACTTAGGAAGTAACTTCTATGGATGTCAGGGAAGTTTATGGACTGGTCTCAGGAGGGCCAAAGCATATCTGGCCAACCGGGGTTGATTGTTCAGTGGTGGGTTTCCCCTTTCTTCATTATGGTCATTGTTATCCTCCATATCTTCAGATTCTGAGTTAAACTCCTCTTCCGAAAAATCGTCTGGTTCAGAGATGTCGTAGGCTGGCGTTTTGGGTATCAAATCAAGAGGATGTTGGATTTCAGTGATTGCAAAATCTATTAAGTCTTCTACCATGTGCACAAAAAATTCGTCGGGAGTATTGACGATTGGTATACTTATCTTTTTTCTTTGAGGAAGTATCGGAGCTAAGGATAACACACTGATCTGTGGGGTGTATGCTCTTGTAATTCTTCTGAATTGATTTAATTCCTCGTGAGGAAGAGCGTAAGGTATGTCAGGGTACAAAGGTTCTTCCTCGAGCTGTGGTGAGTTACTCGTTTAAGGAGTAATCAACATGCGTGGGTTGTCTTGGGAATGACTAGCCATGCATGTGGGCTGTTTTGAATCTATAGGTTGTTTGAAATACTATGTAAAATATGTATTCAACCATTCATTCTCAGGTCCTCCTTCTAGGGCCAATTCTGTTGATGGGTCTTAAATCCCTTTAGTTCAACAATAGGAACCAAACTTGCCACCGAGGCCCAATTAAACTCTGCAGCGTTTAATAGTGGAATGGTTCTCCAGATATTGCGATTCGACCAATTAATCGACGAGCTTTACATTTTCCTGCGAAGGCGTCTCCTTCAATTGGGACTTTCTCTTTTTGTATTTTCTCTTAGGTGGGACTGAAGTAAGATTGTAAGAGGGTATAAAGCAACTTGGCAACAAAATAGAATTAAGTTTAACTACTGGATAAGAGGCTGAGCTTGGGATAACCCGCTACTCAAGAATGCATACAACAATTCTATACCACAGGCCTAGTAATAAGTTAACCATGTGAGCATCCAATTACTGTCCGAGATACTAATTATTAGAAAGAAAACACATATGCGATAAAACAAAGGCAACCAGAATAATCCACCTACTTAATCATCCATCACATTATAGCACAATGATTCATCTTCATCATTAAAGAAAAGAACAACAAAACATTGCACCAGATAACTTGACAATAGATTTACTTGCGCTTACTCATTACAACATCATTCATGAGACGATATAAGAAATAATTCTTCTCCACGTCCAATCACACATGCATTTGATGAAAATAACTTTGTCTCTGGTCGAGAAGGACTTCTCAATTAAAGCTAGCTCGGAAATAATTCTTAACAAACCAACAAAAAAACGTTTCTTGCAACAACCATCGACCCTTGATTAATCGGTCGATGCTCTTATTTATAATGTAAAATTGACTAAAAATAACAGCTAAAGTGCAGTTAAGCAAAACGAAATTCACCATGTGGCATCCTCTTCTAACATTTTCTTTAACAGTCAACTCAATATATCACTTGAAAGGGTGACTTTTCTCATACTCCGACCAATTGATGAACAACTCCTCACAGGTTTGGGCCCATGGAAATCTGTGTTGTTCCATTGGGAGTGAGTAAAATTCTTTGATCTCCACCACATGCGTCTGATACTTGATCAGACTAGCATTTAACTGATGAAGCACAGTCCGGGCTCTAATCAGATGTTCTAGAAATTGTTGCACCTATCCTGGCGTTGTGTCGGTCACCTTTGCTAGTCTTTCGGCCCATGAAGAATCTTGCTTGGCGTGCGTTTCGACTATGTCGCGCAATTTAATGAAGTTGTCGGGTGTGCCGAACTTGGGAAAATTGATATCCTTCATCACCTTGTTGATCTCCGGACCTAGTTTCTCTTGGATTCCTCAGTGAGGTTATAGAGCCAATTTTGTTCGATAGTCAGAGGGATCTTTCTTGCAATCGAAATTAAAATCGATTAGAAATGGCTTACAGAACAATACTCGGCAAAATATATGTAAAGACGTAAGCATGAAGAATCTGGACTGGTGCATACCTGTAAATCTCGCTAAGCCTGATTGTTTGATACTTACGTGATCTCTACAACCTTTAGAGTTACCTGCACCGTCTCTGTTAGCGCCATAATTTTTCTTTAGGTAGGGTGGGTTACATCCATGCACCATAGCATGAATGATGAGGTACGAAAAACATGAGAGTCAAAGTCACGTCAGTGACCGGTTGGCCCTTGGGGTCGAGAAAGGATGTCAGAGACGAACATGTGCTAAAAGTACGAGAAAGTTCCAAAAGAGCCAGATACTATCATAAGGGAAGTCATTAAACGCTTTAGGTTGAGGCAAGTTTCTCAAACATGAGACACATCAACAAGTTTATCAACCATCATCAACTCATTATGGAGGACGGGAAATTTAAAAAGAAATTGATGCGATCGTACCACACATTCTCTACAACTCCTATCGGCTGCATCTCACACACCCCGGATCATACCCGTCACACGGACGTGACACAAAAATTCTTTAAAACATCCCGTCGCAAGGCATTCAATGTTCTCTGGCACGTTTCGACTCATTGCCTGCTCCATTATAAATTCTAGATGTTTTGTATGTGTTCTACTTACCAGTCGATGTTATGCACTAACTCGTCTCATGAGCCCAGCTCAAACAAATTCTTTGCTTTGGGCCTTTTTCAAGTCACCCATGCATAAGGTAGCTACGCTGTCGCACCATGGAAACTCCTCAAAAATCAAGATGAGGCCTGGGAGGCAGCCGAAGCGCCATGCTTGAGCCACAAAATGCTTGGGACTCGTTCTTGTTTGGAGTGGGTGTCCCCGAGGCTTCAAAGGGAGATTCCTACCTTTATGCAGAAACGATAGTATCACCTCGTGTGGAGGTTGAAGTGGAAGAAGTTACGTCGGAAGGGCATAGGTTGGAAGCCATGCTTCCTCAACAACAGATACCGTGGAGGAGAGGAAGGCGCAGAAAAAATAAGTAAGTCGGGGGGGGGAAACCAAATCCTGATTGAGTCGTGCACATGATCAGCCGTTGAGGAGCTCCTAATGCACGTTATCCAGCTAGAGCATGTCGGAACCACAAGTCGAGGAAGCGGGAGCCGAACGAGAAAGACAAAAGCCTCGGGTTCTAATGTCCGAGGACCTAATCTGCAGCTGGAGCATGCATAACTCGCCATAGCTAAACTTTACTAGGAGAATAGAGAATTACGTCGACAATTGGCGGCGAAGAACCTTTAGGTGTTAGCGCCATAGGGTCGTGAAGGGAACACAACTTGGCTCAAGCGATAACTTAAGGAAGCATAAGATACGATCGTATAGTTGTGGGAAGTGCAAAGGGTATCGACATAACACAAGATGACAACACCTCCGGGAGCGTGAGGCAGCCGGGGAGAAATTTCGCGAGCAGAAGAGGCATGATGGGCGGACTTTGTTTCATATTCTCAGACGTGATGTTGAATTTTGACAGTCTTCCCTTTTTTCTTGTGAAAAGTTTCATGTTCTCAATTTAATCGGGTTGGTTGGCCAAAAGGTGTAGACACTGTCTATTGTATGTAACCTGAGCTCGATGGGAGTCTAATATAAAAAAGTCTCGAAATTTTGACGAAAGGATTATGTTCATAGTAGTTGAATGCATCGTTTTTTCTCTTTGCGTGTGAATCTACTGTTTTCTTTGTCCAAATTTCTTGTAAGTTAATCCAGATTTTGTGCTTATTGTTGCTTCGAGTTGTTTTGTATCTTCTATTGATATTTGTCTGCAAAACCTCTGACATCGATCGACTTCGTCGTATGACGCTAACGTGGCACCACTGACTCGAGACAAATGGTAATGAAAACCGGGAACTCAACTTGTAGGTGATGGTCGAACTCAGGACTTTGTTCAATTCGAGCACTTTATGCGTAACTTAGGACTGTCGATACCGAAAAGTATCGGGGACTGACCTTCATGAATAAACCTAACGCGCAGTTTCCTTGTGGATTATCATCCTTGAAAATTCCCCGATACCGACAACGTTTCAGAAGTCGGTGATCAATGATATCATTTCATTTTCGTTCAACGCTTACTTTTTTCACCTTTTATCGAAGTCGAAAGGGATCGATCGTCAGTGAAATCCTTAAGTGACGCTTGTCGCGGAAGAAAAAATTCCATTAGCCGATGCCGATGAAGATCGACGCTTGGCGACCTCGGTTCTCTTGAATGATTTCTTTTCATGCTTAGTCCTTTCCGATGCCTAATTTCTTAAGCGCTTCGGGGAGAATTCTTGACTGTCGATTCTTTAATCAAGTGTTAGTATTTTAAGTTATGTGTTTTCACATGCTCAAGAAAACTTTGAGAGACTTAAATGAGAAACAAAAGTGACAAGCAAAGGCATCATTTTTCATACTGAAGTAGAATCAGACAGTGCAAAAGACCAAGTGGTACCCAAAAAGTAAAATTTGACATAGGATTTTTAGGGTGTGTTGAGTGCTCAACATATTCTTCTTCCTCTCTTCATGTTGTATGGAGTTTTCTATGGAGATCAGTTTCTTTCTCCAGACTGTCTGTGCTTATAGTTCCATCTTCCGTATTAATTTGGTGAGCTTCCAATCATTGTTGGCCTTCCACTCTTTGGGTTAAAGGGGATTTCAAAGATTTTGCCCAATTTTTGAGAGCTCGTTTCAATCCGCAGAGTTTTTCTTCCCACAAAAAAATGGGAGAACCCGATACTTTGATCTGCCATACTCGGGTGACCAAATCGTGAAAATCCTCATGATGGATCCAGGAAGGGCTGAATCGAAAAGGGATCGGACCCAGAGAGGGTTCTTTGGAGATTTCTAGAAAGATTGGCTTATGGTCGAAGGCATTGAAGGGAAGGATTTTAGAGACAACATTGAGGCCTGAAAGAAGGAAAGAGCTTTGGACCAAGAATATGTCCAGCGTTGCAGCTATGTGCCTCAGACCAATTATTTTATTAGACCATGTATATGTTCCTCTAGAGGGTTTTATGTCTTCGAGATCCCAATCAAGAATGATGTCTTCAACCAATTCTCGGAAAGGGTCTCTTACTATTGAGCCTCCTTTTTTTTCCCCAAGGGACAAAGTGAAATTAAGATCCCCTGCTAGGATAATGTTTTCCAGATGATGGTTGCTAAGATACTCTCTTAAAAGGTTCCAACAACTTTTTTTTTCAGAGGGAAGAACATGAACATAAATGTTGAATATACAAACCCAGTTTCCTTACTCCTTATGTAGCAGATTAGTGAGTATCCAGTGGGTACAATGATCAGTCGTGAATAATTCAAAAGTGGATGAATTCCACAGCGAACCAATTCCTCCGGAGGCTCCTCTAGCACTGATCGCTACACCTGCTCCTTTTTTCCAAAAGGTTGTGTTGGATTGGAGAAAGTCAGATTTCTCCAGTTTAGTTTCCTAGACAAGTAGAATTTATGGATTTGAGGTGCAGAGTAAATATTGCATCACTTCTTCTTTACTTCAGCTTCCTAAACCTCTACAGTTCCAGGAGACTATCTTCATTACTTAAATTTTGGATTGGAAGTCGCCCTCTGGGAGGGCTTCCCTTGATTCCTTGTTATTCTGGAATTTAACATTGTTTCCAGAGTTTGTTGAGATCCTTGGAATTTATCTTTGTATGTCTTCCTTTCTCTTCTTTCTTTTGTTGATTTCCTTCATCTGGTAGCAGGTTTCGGGGAGATCTGAGATAGTCCAATATCTACTTCCCCCTCATCTTCTTCCGAAATCTCTTCCTCTGCCCCTGAGATTTGGATTGCAGGGATTTCTCCTGGTTATAGTGGAGGAGGTGATTCTTTGTCAGTTTGTCTTGTCGCTTCTGAATTGATTTGCTTCTCGGCTGTATCATCAGTGATGGTAACTCATTCTCTTGATCCCATAGCACTGCAAAAATATTTTCATTAGCACTTTGGTCTTTCTGATTTTTCCTTTCCTTTTTGGAATTGGGTTTAGGGTTTGCCTTGGACCTTTTCGCTTGCTGCCATCCTTCCCCTGAATATTTCTCTTGTTGTGGAACCTGGATTTTTGGACAATGCTTTTGGAAGTGTCCGTATTCATGACAACTACGACACTTGAAAGGTAGTGGCTCGTAGTCGAATTTTTTAAAGTGGTGCCATTCCCCTACAGTCAACATGATTGCTTCAGAAAGGCCAGCTTCCAAATCAAATTTTACAAAGATCCAAGCGCAAGAATACTGACCTTTTGGATCATCCTTGTCAATTAATCTCCCAAGCTCGTTACCTATAATTTGTAGAGAGGAAGGATTCCAACAGTGAATCAACAGGTTGGATAGGCGTACCTAGACTGGAACCGCCTTTGGGACATCCACTGCAGGGTCAAAATCATGGGTCCATCGATTTAAGTAGATCCCTTGTGGCCCCATGAAGTAAGTCCCACTCCTAAAAATCAAGTCCCAATCCTGATTAGAAATGAATTCAAACATGAAGAAGCCTCTTCCAATTGCATAGCAGGTGACACTGTTTGAGATTGCTGGTCTCCATTTTTTTTGAATCCAGTTATCAATTGTTTAAGGAGAGGGCCAAAGCCCTGTGAACTGACCAAATAAATCCTGGTCTGCCAAGGAGATGACCACGCTCATCGGTTGATCCAGAGGAAAATCAATAACATGAACATCTGCTAGTTTCTTGACGAATTTTGGGAGGTCTCCGTTTACTTTCTTCTTCCCTTGATCATTTACAAGTCTTCTGAAGGCTACTACATCAGCTGAGGGTGGAGGGGGAGGTTGTGACTCACCGCCTCCAACAACACTCATTGTTGATCAGACCCAATCACAAGGCCCGATAATGGCTTTGGATAAGGGTAGAGTATGGATCCCCTTCGACGGGAAGACCCAAGGCTTCGACCCGCTGGAACGTTGAGGCGCTCTAACGTAGCTCAGATCCGCTCAGTCCGCAGCTCCTCGCATCAGTATCAAAAGTTCAGTTTTGCAGAATCCCTTATTATTATTATATATATGTGGTTATACAATATATAACCCCATATATATATATATATATATAATAACAATAATAATAATAATATATTATATAACTATATTATTATATAGTTATATCTTATAAAACTATATATATAGATACATAGTTGATTTTTTATTTTTTTTATAATGAAATTTTGTATTTTAAATGTTTTTAAAAATAAAGTTTTAGTTAGGTAGTTCTACTAGTTTTTTATTTTTTATTTTTTTTTGTAAATATTTTTTTGAATTTTATTTCTTTTTTAATAATTTTGTAGTGTTTTTTTGGTTTTTTTTTCTCATTTTTTTCTAACGTTTCAAGAGATTTTTTGTTATTCTTGAAAACACACACACACACACACACACACACACACACACACACATGATGATGATGATGATGATTAACGTCCACTAAGACCGAATTGGTCTATCGGACCTTAAGAGGGTAAGTGATTACTTGCAATCCTTTAAAATTTTGTTTCTGTGCTTAAAAAGCATTAAAAGAAGCTTTCAAAGATCTATATATATATATGATTTTAATTTTATTTTTTTTTATGAAATTTTGTATTTTAAATTTAATTTTTTTTTTAAATGTTTTTAAAAATAAAGTTTTAGTTAGGTAGTTTTACTAGTTTTTGATTTTTTTTTTTTTAAATATTTTTTTGAATTTTGTTTCTTTTTTAATAATTTTGTAGTATTTTTTTGTTTTACGTTTGAAGAGAAATTTTTGTTATTTTTGAAAACACACATATATATATATATGATGATGATGATGATGATTAACGTCCACTAAGACCGAATTGGTCTATTGGACCTTAAGAGGGTAAGTGATTACTTGCAATCCTTTAGAATTTTGTTTCTATGCTTGAAAAGTATTAAAACAAGCTTTCCAAGATCACTATACTTTTGCTGAGTTGAGAGGTTAGGAAGGTTGGTAGTGTGACAAACATTTTGAAAATGAGATCTAATATGGGTATAGGCTGGACAATCTAAGAGAAAGTGTTTTTCATCTTCAACCTTCTTAGTGTCACAAAGGTGACACACTCTTTCATCCATGATGTTTTAGGAATCGACCAACGCCCAATTTCACTATGGAGCTCGTGAGAATTTGTTCTTATCTTAGCAATGCTTATTTTTTTCTTTACACTTGGAAAAACAAATAGATAATTTGACTAGTACATATTGTAAAAATTCCGACGTTCTATTTGCGGCGTTATGGACAAAATTGGCCATACTATTGAAAAATAGAGGATTTTTTTTTTTCCATATTGCCCAATAATGTCGCTATTGCCACGTTGACGTCTCTCTTGCCATGTTGTCGTCACTCTTGCCACGCTGTCGTCTCTCTTGCCACATTTTCCACATAGTCGTCTCTCTTGCCACGTTTGTAACATAGTAATCTCTCTTGCCAAGTTTGTGACATAGTCGTCTCTCTTGCCACGTTTGTGACATAGTCGTCTCTCTTTCCACATTTGTGAAGATAGTTGTCGCAGTTGCGACGTTGGGGAAACTAGGTCCAACGATCACCTAGTATTCTGACCAAGTCAACTTTGATTTGGTCAATGATCATCAGAATTACGATGTTATAAAATCTATAAATATGTTGCATTTTACGGATGTTGCGAAAAGTTTGCTATAATAATGACACGTCAAAAAGGGTTTGCGGGTCTTCTCGGCTAGAGTACAACTATTAAAAGACATTTTACTAGTGCTCTTCTCATTTAATTTTAATTTTCTTCTTAGTCGAATTTTAAAAGGAAACTACTATTAAAAGACATTGTACTAGGGCTAGAGTACATGATGGGCAACAATGACCTGTGAATAGGGCCGACGTTGAAATTTTTTCAAAATGTTTCTGTATGACATCATACATCCTTGAGTCTTGAAACCCTCCCATACTGTTAAGGCATGTATCTAGTCTAACCATGTCAAATTTCGATGCATACAAGCACATATTGAAGAAATTTCAACGTTGGCCCCATTCACTGCTCACTATGCGGGGTGGGTGCATGACATTTTTGGTAGTTGAATTGGAAGTTCCATGACATTTCAAGAGAGTTCCAACAAAGATTCTACATATGGAAACAACGACATTTGACAATGAGACGCCCATTATGAATGTTGCTGCAAACATGGACGATCTCAAAGATTATGTGGTCGAGACATTATACATCCTTGAGTCTTGAAACCCTCCCATACCGTCAAGGCATGTGTCTAGTCTAACAATGTCAAATTTTGATGCATATAGGTACATATTGAAGAAATTTTAACGTTGGCCCCATTCACTAGTGCTCACTATGCGGGGTCGGTGCATAACATTTGTGGTGGTCGAATTGGAAGTTCCATGACATTTCAAGAGAGTTCCAACAAAGATTCTATGGATGGAAACAACGACATTTGACAAATATGAGACACCCCATTATGAACGTTGTTGCAAACATGGACGATATCAAAGATTATGCAGCTGAGACATCAAACATCTTTGAGTCTTGAAACCCTCCCATACCATCAAGGCACGTGTCTAGTCTAACCATGTAAAATTTCAATGCATATAGGCAGATATTGAAGAAAATTAAACGTTGGCCCCATTCACTAATGCTCACTATGCACAGTCGGTGCATGAAATTTGTGGTGGATGAATTGGAAGTTCCATGACATTTCAAGAGAGTTCCAACAAAGATTCTATTATCACCAGAAGTCACCTCTGGATTGTTGCAGAGGTAAGCCTGATACCCATTAGTTTTATGGCACAATGAATAGTTTAAAGGCAGTCTAATGGACGCAGACTCATGATGGTATCGTTTTAACTCAGAAAGCTGGGATGGTATGTATAGGCAAGTGAGGTATTGATCTAAATTTAGTCAGTAAGTTTGCATAGTGGTGAGTAGGCGGAAGAGCATGAGGGGAAAAAGTGAAGGCCTACTATGGACATTTGGTCTTCTAGCAACCTACAGAGGAAAAGTTTCATATATAAGATCCTCTTAGATCTGAAAACTTTAAGAAACTAAAAAATGTAGAGACAGTACTGCAATCAAACCTACATTACATTACAATCAAAACACTTGACTGGATCATCCATGCCCGAGTTTTCAGAATCAGAGGAAAAATAAATGATGGAGGAATTGATTGCCATTAAACAATAAGTCTCAAGTGATAATACAAAACTAGAGAACCAGAGGCCTTATCAAAACTTTACAATCGAGAGCGTAGCTCAACCATCGACACTTACAAAATATCAAAACTGCGTATTTATACTCAAAATATAATCACATAAGCATATCTGAGTAACTGCATTGAAGGTATTATGTCTTCATGCTTCCTGACAGACTGTGCATGCAGTCTTTGTCTAGACGTGAACCTCAGTCATACACAAACGAGCTTCAGAACGGGCATGTTGATGAGCCGACTAACTGACAGTCCTTTCATGTGCTTTCTATTTATGGCATAAACGACATTCAACCACCACCAACCAACCTTAATAACTGCTTCATTGGGATCGGGGAAGGCTTAAGTCAACTCTGCACCTGCAGGACGTAGCAACTGATAGGGTGATTTGCGTGCCAGACATGAAATGGCGGTCAGGAGGTGGCCATGTGGACAACGCAGGAGCCACACGAGTGGGAGCTGAGGTAGACTGGGATGGAGATGATGTGGGGCGAGGTGGCATAGGTGGTGGGAGATGAGAAGGGGACAGGTACCGGCAGAACGGGGAGTGGAAGACAGGTGGAGGGAGTGAAAGTGATAAAGGAAGGGCCACTTGTCAACCCAGGATAGGACATAATAAGCACATGCACATATCGGGGCTGCAAAGAGTGGTTTGAAACTTCCCTGCTTTTGGGCCCGATGTGTGTCTCTAGCTGACACGTAACACCTTTAAGAAACCGTGGTTTCATTCCCGGCCCGCCCTACAAAATTTATCCTATGCGCATGTTGAAGCCCCGATATGATTGACGACCGTCAATCTGAGACGCACCAATCTTGACCACCCAGATTTGTGCGTGTCTTATCACATCATGCCAAAAGGTCACATTGCACCTCCGACTTAGGATATAAGCCGATTTGTGGGTTTTTTGCTCATTTTCTTTGATTACTTTGCCAAGGGGCCAACTTCTTAGGAAAACACCCCCCTTTTACAAATAAATGTGATAACATTAGGCTCCATGGGGGAAGGATTGCTCCCTGTGAGATTCCAAGAACTCTTTTGCAGTTTCAGTGCCTTGTTGTTGGGTCGTGGAGTCACTCAAAAGAAAAACAAAAAGACAAGCAATATTTACAAAGACATAGGAACCACTCAAGGCTCAAATAAAGAACTTCTTTATAAAATTCCCATTCATAGGACCACCAAAAGCTTCATCCCTCTCCAAAGTCTACAATCTGTAAGTGTTATTTCGACCTATCTCAGAGATTTTGAAGGGCCCGATCCACAAGGCTTCAAATTTTGTGTGCTTGCCTCTGTCCTGTCTGGGCGCATACCATTTAAGCACCAGATCTCCCAGTTGGAAATCCTCTTTTCTCACCTTTCTATCAAAGGCTTGCTTGATCTTCTGTTTACATTCATGCACTTGGTCCAACAACTGCTCTCTGGTTTGTTGGACTTCTACTAGCTGCTGCACTCTCCTGATCATATAATCGGGCTCACCTTGGTAGTCTTGAAATAATTTTGCTACAAGCAGGGCAAGGTGAGAAGGAAAAACTGCTCCAGTCCCATATACGAGCTGGAAAGGAGAGATGCCCAAGGATCTCTTTGTTGTAAATCTATCAGCTCACAGAGAAAATTTGAGCTTTGAATCCATGCTTTCTTGTTGTCCTCTAACAGTATTTTGATAATATTTATCAGGCTTTTGTTAGAGGATTCTGCAAGTCCATCTCCTTGGGGATAGAAGGGGGTGGAGTGGATCAATGAAATTCCGAACGGCTCATAGAATTTGATCAATGGATTAGACTTGAATGATGCATCATTATCAGTGATGATTCTATTCGGACAACCAAACCTTACAATAATATCCTCCAGGAAACCAATGATCATTTTATGAGAAGCACTCCTTTTGGGGATAGCTTCTATCTATTTGGTGAAATAATCTATGGTAGTTAAGATCCACCTGTGCTGACTACTTGATGTAGGATGAATTTCCCCGATGAAGTCTAGGCTCCACTGCTGAAAGGGTCCTGAAGCTGCCACAGGCTTCAATGGAAGAGATTTGAGCTGCTGCTTTCCAGAGAATTTCTGACATTTGATACAAGCTCTGATTTTTGCACAGACATCAGTGAATAAAGTGGGCCAGTCGTACCCAACCCTGATGATTTTGTAGGCTATGGTTCTCCAAAAGTGATGTCCTCCACACTAGCTGTCATGAAAATCAAACATAATGTTTTGGGCCTCCTGTAGGTCTAGACATCTTAGAAGCACACCGTGAGGGTCTTTCCAATACAAGACCTGGTTAATGAGGCAATACCTGATTGCTTTGAGCTTTAAATCTCTTGCATTGCTTCTTCCCATACCATCAGGGGGTCTCAACTCTTGCAGAAAAAATATAACATCTTGGTACCAAGTACATTATGCCAGTGGAGGGCTATCTTGTGGATTTTTATTAGAAAACTCAACTTGCTGACTACTTGAGCAAGTGTTGATGAAGTTAACCCCCAAAGTTTTGTAATTAGATTCAACCAACATTTTGGCTAAACCTTGGCCTTTAACTAGCCTAGTGGGTTTTATTTCCAGATCAAACTCAAGGATTTTGACAATCCACTTACTCCTTCTTCCATCTATGTCAGGCCGAGTGAGAATGTCCTTCACAGTTGTTGAAGGGACTTATGCAATAACCCTTGAATGAAGTACAAAGATTCTGAAATCCTTGAGGGATTTCACTAGGGCATAGGCCCGTTTCTCCATGATGTCATGTTTTACCTCTGCATCTCTCAATGCCCTGCTGAAAAATGGAATTGGCTGCTCCAACCTTCAACGTTCTTTTGCAATAAAACAATTGCCACCATATCAAAAGAAGCAAAAGAGAAAATCAGAATATCCTTGGAATAATCAGGAGTGATAAGCACAGGTGCCTTAGTCAATGCCTTCTTGATATAGCTGAAGGATTCTCTGGACTCAACATTCTATTTTACTTCATTTCCATTTTTGAGCATGACTGTGATATGCTTCACCAATTCGACAAAATTTGAAACAAATCTTCTCATAAAATTAATTTTGCCTAGGAAAGACAAAACTTCCTTTTTGGATCTGGGAAGTGACAAGATTTGAATATCTTCTACCCTATTTGAATCAATTCTAACCCCCTCAGCTGATATTATGTGCCCTAACAACTTTCCGTCATTCATGGCAAACAATGATTTCTTTGGATTTAGGGAAAGGCTAAACCTTCTGCATTTCAAGAAGAGTTTCCTCAAATGATATCGGTGTTCTTTATCAGATCTGGAAAAGATTGTTATATCATCCAGATAGATGACCACAAATTTATCCTTCTCCCCAATGAAGGCGATGTCCATGGCTAGCTGAAAGGTTGCTCCTGTGTTCATCAATCCAAAGGGAATTTTGGCATACATGAATGTGCCCCAAGGAGTGGTGAAGGCTATCTTTTCTCTGTCTTCAATCATGATAGAGATTTGATTGTAGCTAGAAAATCCATCAATCATGGAAATCCTAGATGCACCAGTTATCCTCTATAATATGTGTTCCATCTTTGGCAGCGAGTAATTGTCCTTCCTAGAGCTCTTGTTCAGATTTCTGAAGTCGACACAGAGTCTGATTTCTCCACTCTTCTTTCTCACTGGGACCAAATTGGCTATCCACTTAGAATATCTAAAAGGCACAATAATCTGAGCATCCGAAAGCTTCTTCACCTCCCTTTCCATAATAGGCAGTAACATAGGATTTATCTCTCTCAACTTCTGCCTAGATGGTTTGGCTTCCTCCTTTAGTGTGATCTTGTGTTCAATGAAACTGGTGTCATATGTTCTGAGGTCTTCGTAGGTCCAAACAAACACATCAACACATTATTTGAATAGCTCAGTATACTCGACCCTCTACTCTCTTGACATGCTGCTTGATAATTTGACAAATTTTGGGTCTTTCTCTGTGCCAATATTGCACTTAGCCACATCAACATCATCATTTGAGATTTTACCCTTTACTGCCACATCATTTATGTCAAATAATCTTTCTAAAGGGACCAGTCCCTTGGGGATGTGATTGTTGGGTATCTGGACAATGTGATGATCAACAATTTTACTCAACAACTCATTAGCATGGGGACTATTTGCAGAATCCTGGTCCTAATCAATATGCAATGTTGAAAACTCCTCAACAATTTCTAGAAATCTTTTGATTTCAAGATCGTCCTCAAACACTTTCCAATGCTTGACATTGTTAGGTATAGAGGGTCCATATTTTACTTCTATGTCATACCCGAGCTTAGGTGACAGAAGGATTTTGAAATTACTTGCTGAGGCAGACAAAGAATCGACCGCTGTATTTTTCTCTCTTGGGAGAAATGAAATGTTGAAGGCCAAGAAAAAACTGTCAATCAGGTCCCACACTTCATTCCTATAGGTTTTGATCCTGGGATGCTTAGCTTGATACAACTTTCTAATTTGATTACTAATCAATTCTGCATCTCCAGACATAAATATTTCCTTGATCCCCATGTCTTTTGCAGCCCTTAAGCCCAAAATAAGAGCTTCATACTCTGCCACATTATTGTTAGCTTCAAATTCCAGTTTGTATGACAAAGATATGGCTTCCTGAGCTGGTGAAACAAAGACTACTCCAACACCAACAACATCTTTGGAGGAGGCTCCATGAAAAAACATTTTCCAAATATAGGTGGTGGAGAAAGAAACTTCATGGAAAACCATGGACTGTTTTTTGAGCTTTAAAGCGGGTTCAAGAGCATCAGTGGACTGCAACAAACTGGCCCCCAACTCGGTGTTAAGTGCAAAGATAGGATGGTTGGTGGGGTCGGATTCATCACTAACAATGTAGGCCAACTGAGCTTATCTGTACATTCTTCTATGTTCCCCTCCAAACATAGGAATAATGGCATACGTGAGGTCCATCTGTAATGTTCCTTCGAGTCTTTTAATCCAAGATCTTGACAACAACATGTCGAACTTGGGAGGAACATCAACCACCACAATATCCATGACCACACTTTTCATGGGCAGCTGAAACAAGGTCACAACTAGATATTTGATGACCTCAAGACATTGCATCCTCCTTGAATCAAAAGAATACAAATCATGATAAGCCTTTGTGATCTCTAACCCTAGTTCTTCCATGACAGTTTTGGGCATGAGATTATGAGATGTCCCAAAGTCCATCAAGCAATTATGCAACACCTTATCATGTATGTTCAGGGATGTATAGAAGGGAGGGGATGAATCATCTCTATCTTCTACCATATGACCTAGGATGATCCAAGTGGATATCGGTGGCCACCCACCTTTTCCAAATGGCTCAAAACAATTGTCTAGCAATGTTGGCAATTTACTATTTTTAGCAGGTTTTAACTTCCGGGGCCATTTTGAGGGCCCAAATGAAGGTTTTTAGAGATAGAGGTTCTAAATAATAGCCAAAGGCATGATTGAGCCCCCAAAATGAATCTCCTCTATGATACCTTTCCGACGAGCTATCACACGCCTAAAACAAAGATCGTATGCAAAAGTTACGACCCCGAGAAGTTGAGGTACTCACTTACCCAAACGGGGTCCACATGACTTTTGGCGCTTCATCTCCTAGGGTTAGGTTTTTGGATGTCTAGGGATTTTAACATTCCTGCTTATTGTAAAAAGGCCTTCATAGCCTCATTGTAATCATCTTCTTGCGAATGCGAGTAGTCGTCACATCTCTTCTAAGAGATAAGCTGCCACCATTCTAGCAAGTCTTTCACTCTGTATTTTTACAGTCTCTGTACATTTATCTGATTAATAGAAATCGTGTATTATTGTATATCTGTGTTTATGGTTTCATCTCTGATACATTTCTGTTATACTATTGAATATCTGCAATATCTCTGTGCATTTCTTTATTATATCTCCGCTCTCATTTTGTGCCGAGAATAATCCAGATCAGTGGTATCAGAGAAGGCTGCCCTTGATCGTTTTTTCAGTGCATGTCCCCAACGAGGTCTGAGTATAGAAATTTGGGTCTCGAGCTTGTCTCTCATGAAGAAAATCTCTCTCACACACCCAAGAAATTCTCAATGGCGGAAGAAAAGAAAAACGACGGAGCAGACGATCCTATCAATCTGTTGCTTGAGAAAGCTTTCATGCGACAGAGGGACGAAATGATGGAGAATTTTGCCCACATCCTTCAACTCCTGCTGATAGCATCAAGTGCATCTTCATCAAGAGACCACATTGGAGGCACCTCGCCTTTCAAGGTGCAAGTTAATTTTGATATTCCCGTATTTGAAGGATAGATAGATGCAGAAGCCCTAGAAAAATGGTTAACTCTGCTAGAAGGTTATTTCTATGTTCACAACTTTTTCGACAAATAAAAGATCACCTTCGCACTCCTTAAAGCTCTCCCTCATGTCAAACATTGGTGGGAAACTTACTGGGAGCAAAGTTCCACAGAGGAGTCTGGAATATATGGGGCCGATCCTACTTGGGATTTTTTTGTGGATGCAGTAAAGGAACAATATTACCCTATTGGCAACTATGAGGACCAGTACATGAGATGGACCACACTATAGCAAGAGAGGGGCCAAGCAATTCTGGAGTTCACCAATACCTTCCATACCTTTCATACCAAGCTAGGTATCAAAGACTCCAAGCGACATTTGGTTCTGAAATACCGTGGGGCTCTACACAGATACATCCAGATTGAAATGGATTTTCTGAACATCTCCTCACTCGGTGCTGCTTATCGATATGTTGTTAAAATTGAGCAGAAATTTAAGAACCAGAACAAACGAGAATTCAGATCTGCAAATTCGCAACAATGAAAGTATGACAAAGACGGCCCTAACAAACAGTCTCCCGAAAACCAGTCCAAGGCATAGGAAAAGAAGGGTCACGGGAAGACAAAGAAGGACACCGAAAAATGGTGTGATTTCCACAAAAGCCCCTGGCACAACACTGATGAATGTCGCTCAAAACAGTCATTGGTCACCGAGATCAAAGACAAGGATCCGAACCCTGATTCAGAATCTGATTCTAAAAATACTGGTAAAGGACAAATCATTGATGTAGACCCCACTGCTAGTGTCACGACCGCAACAATTCAACCAGAAGAACCAACAGATCCTGAAGAGGGGGAGCGCCTTTTTCATTCACAGATGTGGGTGAAGGGGACCCCACTACATTTTATTGTTGATAGCGGAAGTCAGAAAAACCTCATCTCAGCAGAGGTCGTCAAACAGTTGGGATTGTCAGTAACACCACACCCGCAACCATACAACATCGAGTGGCTTTGTCAAGGACGAGATCTTCGTGTTAGCCAACAGTGTCAATTGTCATACGACATCCAACCCTTCAAGGATGAGGTATTATGTGATGTTGCCCCACTAGATGCCTGTGATGTTCTCTTGGGCCAACCATATATGTGGAGACGCCATGTTGTTTGTGAGTCTCGACCCCATAGTGTCATTGTTACTTTGGGGGGTCATCTCTACAGAATACCAGAGGCAGTTCCAACTATTGTTCCACCTAAAAAGTGCCGCAAGGTAGTATCTAATACTGCAAAATTCAACTTCTTCACAATATGTTCAAAAGGAGAACAAAAGGACCCTGCAACCACTATAGCCTTGCCCCAAGCACCTTCTATCCAACAGAAGCAGATAAAAAAAGTTGCAACAAAGTGCAAAGATTCCTTCTGCACATCGTCCTCTCATTTATCACGACTTGTTGAACAACCTCAACCTCAATAGGTTCGTGACAGATTTCCACAAACTGAGCAGCGTGACGTCTCCAACAAGACAAGCAACTCACCAAGATGCAGATTCAATAAACGCTTTTCCCTCTCCCCCGGGAACTCAACACAATGGAGAACATTGCTTCCTAATGAGGGAGGATTGATCCAGGTGGATATTGGTGGCCACCCACCTTTTCCAAATGGCTCAAAACAGTTTTCTGGCAATGTTGGCAATTTACTATTTTTAGCAGGTTTTAACTTCCGGGGCCATTTTGAGGGCCCAAATGAAGGTTTTTTGAGATCAAGGTTCTTAATGATAGTCAAAGGCACGATTGAGCCCCTAAAATGAATCTCCTCAATGATACCTTTCCAATGAGCTATCACATGCCTAAAACGAAGATCGTATGCAAAAGTTACGACCCCGGGAAGTTGATGTACTCACTTACCCAAACAGGGCCCACATGACTTTTGGCGCTTCATCTCCTAGGGTTAGGTTTTTGGATGTCTAGGGTTTTTGGAATTACTTCTTATTGTAAAAAGGCCTTCAGAGCCTCATTGTAATCATCTTCTTGCGAATGCGAGTAGCCGTCACATCTCTTCTCAGAGATAAGCTGCCACCATTCTAGCGAGTCTTTCACTCTGTATTTTTACAGTCTCTGTACATTTATGTTATTAATAGAAATCGTGTATTACTGTATATCTGTGTTTATGGTTTCATCTCTGATACATTTCTGTTATATTATTGAATATATGCAATATCTCTGTGCATTTCTTTGTTATATATCCTCTCTCATTTCGTGCCAAGAATAATCCGGATCATAGGATGAATGCTGGATTTTCATCTTGGAGATTTACTGAGTCCATGGAATGGAAAGATGGCTCAGACTTCAACAGTTTAGAGAGGAATTTTTTAAAATCTTCATGTTTGACTAGCTCTGAAAGGGGAACAAGGATCCCGATCTTCTGAATTTCATGCTCAAAGTTAAAAGAGGAAAGGGGCTTCATAATTTATTTCACCTCTGGGACAAGGTCTTTGGCTATTGGTGGGGGATTCTGAGCTTTCTTTTCTTTGCTATTGTTTGCTACATCTTTGGCAAGTTTATCTACTTTGGAAGGCTGATCAGGGATGTTAGACTTCTCTTCTTTCTTCTTTGACCCGAGGTTATATTTATTGGGACTGCTACTGGCTTTCTCCCCCTTACTCAACTCATTTATTTGGTTGTCTAAGAGAGATTCCTCATATGAAGATTGAGTCAAGTGAGGGAATGGGGAGGTGTCTCCAAGACAATGGATTTCAGGATCTAGCTCTTCCTCCTGTCCTTATTTGACAAAAACAAGGTTATTTTGAAGAGGGGTTTGGATTTTTTTATCATCCTTGTCTCTGATTCTGGGTTCTCTTGGGAGGATCTGAGGGGAAATATTAATTTGTCTTCTAAAATGGCCTTTGTTATCAGCATTTTGGGCACTTTTATAACCTTGCTTCCCTTCGAGTTTCATTTTCTCCATTTCTACAGAAAGGGATTTCACCATCTTGGTCAATTGATCCACTTGAGGATGGAATGTAGAAGAACCAGAGGTTGAAGCCTCAGATTTCCCTCTTCCCCTATCTCTGTCAACTTTGTTCCTAAGTTTGTCAACTACCAATACATTGGATTATACTTCTAGGGTTGCATCTTGCATATGAGCCAGGGAAGTAGCTCTTATTTCTCTGAGCAAGAGGCAGAAGTCGGGGTCAAAAGCACTAGCATAAGTAATTTTGGCGGCTTTAGTAGGCTTTATCTCGGCAGGGATTTTATTGTACATCTTGTTGAATCTTTTGGAGAAATCAGAGACAAATTCTCCCTCTTTCCTCTTCAGGGACCCAAGATCTGTGATATAATACATAAAGTCCTTTTTATCCCCCCATTGTCTCAAGAAGGCATCATGTAGATCCTCAATCCCAACAATGGATCCAGGGGTTAAACCTCTGAACCACTTTCTAACCTCACCATCAAGGCTCTGGACAAAGACTCTCATCCATACATCTTCATTTTCAATATTCAGATTATCTGCATAACTATAGAAGGAAACAAGGTACTCTTCAATAGTTATGTGTTCTTCTCTAGTGAACTTGGGCATATATTTTAGGTAATCTCCAGTAGGGAGACCATTCATGGGCTGAGGTAAGAGTAGAGGGGCATATCTTGTAGCCACTATGGCATCCATTCTGTTTCTAGGAGGATTAGCACTTGCCATAGGGATGATCGTTGGAGGAGATTCAAGAGGGGAAGGGGCTTGGACAGGAGAGATTGGGAAAGAGCTTCCTGGAGGAAAAGGAAACAACAGAGGATTTGGAGAAAAAGCTAGAGGGCTTGAGGGAACTGAAGTTTTTCTCTCTGTGGTAGTGGCAATAGTGATAGGAGGAGGAGTGGTGAAGCCTGGGGTAGGAAAATATTCAGAGGTCATGGGTCTAAACCACGATATAATTTCAGAGGAGAGTGGAGTGACAAGGCTTTCTCCCTCCAATCCCAGACCAGGAGGAGAAAAATCAACAGGAACACTCCCAAAATTCAAAGTTCGGGAAACTCCAACAGAAGGTTGAAAAGAAGAAATTGGAGTTCCTATATGATAATGAAAATCATCAGAAATACTTGGCTCAATAGTAGAAGTAACTTCATGAAGGGCCTTTCCTTTTCTGATAATTTTCTCTGGGTCAACTTCAGGTGTTGCCAAAGGCAACTGTGGGGTAGACCTCGTGTGTTTGCCTCTGGAAGCCACAACTGAAACAATGGAGTCGCCTGTGGATTCACATCAATGGAGTCACCACAGTGGAGTCACTAGGTGCATAGTTGCAATCTTGATGTACTGGGTTCTGATGCACCTTCAGAACTGGTAATATTTGTCATTCAATCCCAGGGAAAATCTTCAATTCGTCCCCGACAACGACACCAAAAATGTTAGCACCAGAAGTCACCTATGGATTGTTGCAGAGGAAAGCTTGATACCCATCAGTTTTATGTCATAATGAATAGTTTAAAGGTGGTCTAATGGACACAGACTCAGGATGGTATCGTTTTAACTCATAACGCTGGGCTGGTATGTATAGGCAAGTGAGGTCTTGATCTAACTTTAGTCAGTAAGTTTGCATAGTGGTGAGTAGGCGGAAGAGCATGAGGGGAAAATGTGAAGGCCTGCTATGGGCATCCAATCTTCTAGCAACCTACAAAGGAAATGTTTCAGATATAATATCCTCTTAAATTTGAAAACTTCAAAAAACTAAAAACACTGCGACAATACTACAATCAAACCTACATTACATTACAATCACAACACTCAACTGAATCATCCATGCCCGAGTTTTCAGAATCAGAGGCAAAAGAAATGGAGGAGGAATTGAATGCCATTAAACAAGAAGTCTCAAGTGATAATACACAACCAGAGAACCAGAGGCCTTATAATTTTTTTACAATCGGGAGCGTAGCTCAACCATCGACACTTACAAAATATCAAAATTGAGTATTTATACTCAAAACAAAATCACGAAAGCATATCCGAGTAGTTGCATTGAAGGTATTACATCTGCATGCTTCCTGACAGACTGTGCATGTAGTCTCTGTCCAGACATGAACCTCGACCATACACAAACGAGCTTCAGAATGGGCATGTTGATGAGATGACTAACTAATAGTCCTTTCTTGTGCTTTCTATTTATGGCAGAAATGATGTTCAACCACCACCAACCAACCTTAATAACTGCTTCATTGGGATCGGGGAAGGCTTAAGTCAACTCTGCACCTGTAGGACATAGCAGCTGACGGGGTGATTTGCTTGCCAGGAATGAAATGGCGGTCGGGAGGTGGCCATGTGGACAATGCAGGAGCCACACGAGTGGGAGATGAGGTGGACTAGGACGGAGATGATGTGGGACGAGGTGGCGGGAGATAAGAAGGAGACAGGTATCGATGGAACGGGGAGTGGAAGATAGGTGGAGGGAGCAAAAGTGATAAAGAAAGGGCCACTTGTCAACCCATGATAGGACATAATAAGCACATGTGCATATCGGGGCTGCGGAAAGCGGTTTGAAACTTCCCCGCTTTTGGGCCCGATGTGTGTCTTTGGCTGACATGTAGCACCTTTAAGAAACCATGGTTTCATTCCCAACTTGCCCTACAAAATTTATCCCGTGCGCATGTTGAAGCCCCGATATGATCGACGACTGTCGATCTGAGACGCACAAATCTTGAACCCCCAGATTTGTGCGCATCTTATCACATCGTGCCAAAAGGTCACATCCCACCTCCAACTTAGGATATAAGCCGATTTGTGGGTTTTTTGCTCATTTTCATTGATTACTTCGCCAAGAAGCCAACTTCTTAGGAAAACACCCCCCTTTTACAAATAAATGTGATAACATATTCTACGGATGGAAACAACAACATTTGAAAAATATGAGACACCCCATTATGAACGTTGTTGCAAACATGGACGATCTCAAAAATTATGTCGTCGGGACATCAAACATATTCCTCGAGTCTTGAAACCCTAGTCCCATACCGTCAAGGCATGTGTCTAGTCTAACCATGTCAAATTTCGACGCATACATGCACAGTTTGAAGAAATTTCAACATTGGCCTTGTTATCCCCCACTTTTAGGGATAGCTAGGAGATTATGTCTCGAGGCCCACAGGTCCTAGACATGGAGTAATGAGAGCCAAATCGACTTGAGCATGGCCCTGGAGGGCCCATATTTTCTCCCTTTCAACACCTGCACTTTGTTAGCAACAACAACAACATCCATCACCTTCGGCTTAGTCCTGTATCAGAGATGGTTCTTGCTCCACGAGTTAATGAGTCTGAGTATCATGGTATGTGTCACTCTGATCCTCAAAACATTTGAATATGTGCATTTGATTCCTTTTGTTTCTAACAGGTGCTTGGATCTTATACTTGTCCACTTGACCATGTCTGGGGGGAATGCCAAGATGCCCTAGCAAGCTTGTGTTCATAGGTTTTGAGTTGCCACTAGGGGATTTTTGAAAAACCATTGTCCATTCCCATCATACATACCACTTTCCATCTTATTTTCCGTTCACCCATCCCATTACACTGGTCTGGGCATAGGGTTGGCCAATCATTTAGGGGTTGTACCTTACCTTGTGGGAAGAATGGGCTAAAAGGCCTGGGAGGTAAAAGCAACTGACAATAAAAGCCTAAGAATAAAACCTCGAGATGATTTTCCCAGGGATCCCCGAGAAAGCAATAAAAAACTTCTCAACAAGAAATAGAGGGACCTGTAAAAAATAATAAAACAAGACCTAGTTGAGGGATAGGGGGTCTCATCACGAGCCAGCCTATTAGGTCCATGGGTACCTAATGGTATGATACTACTAGCAGCTGGTTACCATGCCAGGGTAGTGGCTCTTGGTTGCATGGCCAAGAGAAAGGGGGTCTCATCACGAGCCAACCTTCTCATTTCTGTGAAAGTGCCTGTGGGTAACATTGCCACCACTGGTCACCACGCTAGGGCAATGTCCCTTGACTAGCTTCTTGAAAGAAAAAAACAATAAAAAGATAAAAAAAAATATGACAAGACCTGGTTAGAGGATAGGGGGTCTCATCACGAGCCAACCTATTAGGTCCATGAGCATCTAGCGGTATGACACTACCAACATCTGGTCACCACGCGAGGGTAGTGGCTCTTGGTGGCATATCCAAGAGAAAGGGGGTCTCATCACGAGCTAGCCTTCTCATTTTCGTGAAATCCTTGTGGCTAACATTGCCACCATTGGTCACCAAGCTAGGGTAGTGTCCCTTGACTAGATTCTTGGAAGAAAAAGAATGAAGATAAAATGCATGAATGGGCTTGGAAATATTTGCATCCATGATGATCATTTAATAAATATGACATCTATAACTAAGTATGGGGAAGGTTGACTTCTATATAACTATGAGGGTTTCTTGACTTCTATACTTGATTGTTTGGTGAAGGTTGTGTTTCTCTTTATGTTCATATATTTGAAGAGAGGATTAGAGCATTTAGAGTATTCATGACACTCTCAGGATTACTTTTGAAGTACAAATAAAGGGGGATAGATGCCTAGCCACATGTATTCTTCTTCATATATTCATGTTGCATTGACATACACAACTGATCTAGAAATATAGCGATAGTATATTTTGTTTTATTTGCCATTGATTTGACCCTAGTAAGTGGGGAATTATCCCCTATCACAACTACCATTTCAATAATTTGATATCTTCATAAAAAAAACATGTACATATTTTACATCTATGTATGTGAAAACTGAGGAAAACTGCATTGAAACCAATCAACCATCCACCACCATTCTAACTATAAAAACCATAGAAGTCAAAAGGATGTTTCTTAATATAGAAACCCAACAAAAACCATAGAGAAAATTCACTAATCTAGGTTGTATCTTGCATAATCAATTTTGGGATATAAGTAGTAATAGTGAAATAGTAGAAAACTATGTGAATTTTGATTGGTGCAGTTAATTAACAAAACCAACAAATTAGTATGGTAATAAGACACTATTCACCCTATTCAATCTCTCACATCCTTTAAAAAAGGAGCTCATCATGTTCTAAGAAGATTCAAGGTAAAAAATTGAGGGCTAAGATAAAATATCAGGTGGCACAAGATCTGACAACTCCTCCACATATCCCAACCACATATAGCATAAAATAAATCCCTCCTTCCAGTATTGCAATGGGCATGGAATAAACCCAAGAAGCAACTAATATAGGAAGTGGTGATACTAATGTACAAGACCTCCTATACTAGTTGGAGGAAGCAAGGGAAGAGGTCCTTGGATGGATAACTAGTGCAAAGTCAAGGAGGGAAGTAGAAAGTAGAGGTAGACAAATTTATTTAATGTGGCATGAAAAATTATTTCTGACCAACAATTTAAGTCTCAATTTCTCAAAATGAAACACATGGATACCATACAACAACTAGAAAATAAGAACTTAACCCTAATAACAAAGATGGAGGGAGTAAGTCGAAGTTTGAATTTTTGTTTTGTTTTAGAGAGATCTATCACTAGAGTAGATAAAGTTATGGAAGAGATGTTATCTTATAGACCCCCATCAACAAACACCATGAATGCCATCCTATGAGCTCCCTCGTCAATGTTGGCCAACCATTCCACTACAAATTTCTTTAAAATCAAGGTAGGTCAATGGTAACTTCACAATTTTGTAATTCATGGTGAAATCCTACAATAGATGGGCATGTACTAAGGGGATTATTTCTGGTTCAAAAGTATAAAGCTTCGCATGGAAAAAAGTATTCAAGTCATCTTTTATGCATTGGAGAAGGTCACCCTTTTTCAAGATTGTGAGCATATTTTCATCTTTGAAATCTAGATGTACATGTCAAAGTTTTGCCAAGATTTGTTTATGAAAAGATGACAAATCCCATCAAAGAATCGGTTGATGAAGGGGACTTTTATTTCCCTCTCTTGAGGGTAGCTTTTGAAAACAATGTGAAGTTATTTAAAAACAATTTAATATCCGTGGCTATGTCATAAATGATTCTCCACAACCACATTCACCTCTGGAATTTGGATTGATAAACACAAACTCTGACCTGTTACACCATAAAAAGAGTAATCCTTAAACTATCATAAAAATTAATCCAGGCATTCATATCGACATGGACAATGCAACATTGCAGTGCATTCTCCAAAATGTATCACTAAAGAATTTAATTTAATACGAGTGTTCTGAAAGTCAATATAAGTGAAGACATTTCTTACATCAATCTATTGTCCACAAAATCCATCTCAGTCCCAATGACATGCATAAGTTCCTTGGGATCAATCAATACTCGGACACCTTTATCTTCCACTACCTCGTCAAATTTTACTTTTTCATCTGCAAAACACAGATTATGCAAATCACGTTTGCAACAACATCTAACATAGAATCTGATCAAATTTAGCATTCCTGTATATATAAAACATTTAAGACATGACCTTGCAGAAAAACACATAACATTCTGTAGAAAATCTGATTTTGTATTACCTACTCATCACGTGGAATGTTTCCAGTAACAGGTTCGACAATAAGATGGAACATACTGCAACTACTCCTATACATGATGCCAATTACACGCACTGCAAATTCTCAGCTGATAGAATGCTATATTTCATCTACTTAATTGTTAGGGTTATGTTGACTGCGACAAATGGTGTTAACAAACTATGATGGAGTTGGTTAACATAAACCACCCATGTTATGGTTACATATTGGGCAAGTTAAACCCATAGAAATCACTCTTTGTCAGTAAATTGAAATTGACATAGATTCTACAAACTCAATGGATGTTATGCATCCATTCTACATAGCATATCCCCTTCTGCTGTTTGAGGCCAGTTTAGTCAATTGGAGTGTTCATAGTATAAAACAACAAGACTGATCCTTCAGTATAGCCAGACTATTATTTATCATTTATGCATCATAGGTTTATTGTGCTATTGTTAATGTATGTTAACAATTGCTTTCAATCACGGCTGGAATCTCATCTAAATCCAACTGATACAAGTATAACATAATTCTCAAGTTACCAATGATTATTGTCAATGATTAACTCAAATGCACCAGCAAGGATAGTGTACACATATGTTGCAAAAGTCTATGATCATTAAAAAGCCATACAATCTTGAGGCTGCTTGAAAAATTGAAGTTATTAAATGCTCTGTTTGTGAAGAAATATAGTCGGTGATTTCAACATTGCATAATTGTCATGTAGTTCTCAACTCAGGCAAACTTCATGTTTAATAATATTTAGAACTTTGGAGGTTGAAATCTGAGTTTGCATAGAATAACGCTTGGTTTTAGGGTTTAAGGACTATGTTAAACCTTCTTTTTGAACTGTAATCTCAATTAAGATGTTCAAGACCAACGATATGGGTACTGGTTCCACTCTAACAATGGCCTGCCCCACTTGAATGGCATGTCAAAGAAGGATGAAGCTGAATGAAAATCCCAGGAAAATTTGGTGGAATAGATGCCCCTTAGACCTGTCACCTTAGCTGAAGGAAAGGCATGTTATGTAGTGTAGCCCCCAACCTTGGAGCATGTTTCATTCTTAACACTAAGATTACCGCCCCCACCCCCCTTTTTCAAATCTATCATTGTCATGGAATCAAGTTTTCACATGTTGAAATCCTAGTACAATGACGTTAAGAGGGAATCATTGCATTTCAAGAATGAGTTACTAGACAGGTTTTGACTCTGGAGCACTTCAACTAGACTTGGTGCATATTCAAGGATGATATTCAGTATCCTAGTTCACCTTGGACAAAGATTGCAATCTTGAACATACAAGAGTTAGCTTTTTCAACAAGCTAAGCTGAGTGCATGTAGGAAGTAGAGCATCAGAGTTAAGAGATTAGATAGAGTTCATGTATGGGAGCCATTACTTCACATATTTTCAGTTCAAGACATGCATGACAATACGATCAATTCTATTCAATTTGTTGTAAGAGGTGTAGATTATCATTGTCCAAAGTCCTTCATCTTCTACAAGATTTACTTCTTTCTTCATCCAATTTCTTAGTCTAAAGGCTACAATATGGCGTCCCCACCAATTTGAAGATACACATTTGAGAGAAATCATGTAGACGAAGAGATGAAAAGACCAAGAAACCTCAACACACATTTGAGTTAGTGTGGCATGCATTCGATTTAACAAAGGGAATGCAATTGGCAAGGTTAACCTTCTCCATGCATTTGTGAAGAAGATGGCAGGCATTATTCCAGTGTGTATGTTGCACACTCCAATGTACATGTTAAGGCATCCATATTTCGGGGCCATTGTGAATGGTGATGACATGAGGAACAATCAGATCCATGGAAGGTTAAAAGGTATTTTATTAAAGGAATCAAGCAAAGTGAAGGCATGGACATTGGTGAACCGATAGAAGGTCGAACCATAGGCAAAGGATGAACCGACAGATAGTTGCAACAGTTCAGAATGAAAATGAAAGAAAAGGAAAATATATCGTAGAAATAATGAGGAGAAAGGTGTGCTCGATAGAAGAGAGAAAAAGAAAGAAACAGGTTGTCATGGCCTATGGCCTAACAACCAGAGTAGTTGGTAAATTGATGTAGAGGTCTTGACCCACTATTATTTCTATAGAAATTGAATAAAGAGAGAGGTTGAGTGCATTGACAATGGTTTTTCCTTGTAGGATTTCCACATAATATCCTCCCATGTTGTGTGTGATTGATGTTGTTCTTAATATTTGTAAGTTGCAGTTGTCTATATAAAAGCTTCAGGGTTGAATCTCGTGTGAAGAGTTAAACATGCATAGATGCAGTTTTGTTTTATGAATGTTGTGGATGGTCATAAGATCAAAACTATAATGATAGAGATGTGAATGTTGAAGATGTAAGTCCCTATGCTTTAGTCGTGTTAACTCTGATTAGAGAGGGCTAGTCCCTTCTGCATTATATGGTATCAGAGCAAGAAGAGTCTGTGAAATGGGAAGAAGAAATCCAGAATGAAGAAAAGAAGATAGTGCCCAAGGAGAGAAGATGATGTTGTTGAGTTGTTGTATAGAGAAAGGAAGATCTCTAGAGCATAAGAGATGGAGTTGCTTGTGAAGAAAAAGGGTGTGGGGACATTTAACATGGGATGAGGATTCTATGGTGTGCGGTTCGAGTGATGAGGACATTGGCTACACTTAGCATCAAGCAATTGTTGAAGAAATTGCAGTTTGGTCTTGTTTTTGACTTCATTTTTACTGTTGAAATCTATGGATGTGTACATACCATGTCTCCTCTAGATTTGAACCTATGACCTCTAGGAATGAAAAACATGTGCTTAACCATTAGAACCATAAAGTAACCCTAAAACAAAACTTATTATAATGAAAAAAAAAAACAATAAAATGAAAGTCAATGAAGCATATTGAGCCCAAATCCCTAATGGACACTTTAGACTCTTGGTGTCTCTAATCATGTCTCAATACATTCGAGCATTTCATATCGTGAGGCACATGCCAATATTTTTGATGTGCTCAGTGCAAAGGGGTCTCTCCTGCTCTATTTCCATGCTCGACTTGAATTTTCACTGCTCAATATGTACAGAGCAGCAGCTGCACTGGCTTCCAGAATTGGGTCGGTATCAAAAACTTTCAACCGACTTGTCTTTTTTATGTTATGTGAATGCTAGGACTAGTTCTGTTCGGTAGCATTCTACGACTAATTCAGTAGGGTTTAGGGTTTAAGTTTTGTTGAATGTACAAATGTTATTGAGAGTCTGTATATGCTAGAACCCAAACTAGGTATTCTTATCTGGTATTCTGATGCTTTAGCGTGACATTTTCTATATATGGTATTTAAGGAATGCAGTGGGCAGTGTTTGTGTAAAGAAATGATTGATATACAGTTGAACATAATATGGGAGTACCATTGGGGATTTGAATAACTCGGAAGTTCAGGTTCTCTTGTAAATGATCATATTATGTTGAAAGCATAAGCCTTAGGGAGGCGTAAACCCTGAACCCTACATGCATCTCACATGTTATCATACAGATATGTTAAGGCTTGGTAATAGATGCACGTTTCCATGTTTTTATTTAAGTTCCGTGGCAAATGTTGTTCTACTCTATTGCATAATCCTCGCTGCCCAACTGCTGATTTTTATGTTTGCATAAATTGGGGTACATAGTGGTTTTGATCGGTACATATCACATTGTTGTCATTGATGTTTCCTTCAATGTTTGTACATAAGTCTGGTTTTTGTGTTACAGAGATAATAAGAAATCCTGATAATTATGCTTTTCGCTATGACATTTTGATGTTATGTGCATTCTCCATAAGTACTGGACTGTACCATTACGCATGTTATTATTATCCCTTTTTGTCTCACCCATGTACCTTACCTTAATAATGATGCTATTCTGGATATCATTTCCTTTGTGCAAAATAAGCCAGAAATTAGAATAGTCAACTGACTATCCATTCACTCTTATTCCTGCAATGCTTATTTACCTTGTTGTTCTGTTGCATGTCTTAAGGGCTGATAAGTTTGTTTGTATTTCCTGGCATTGGATGTCCTCATCTATTTGGGGCATCATGGTAATCCCCATTGGGTTGGTTTGAAGGAGTTGAGGTAATTATAGGTTTTTTCGACTGGGTTCTTCATCTGGGGGCAATACTGCCAGTTTGTCACTTGCAGGTTGTTTTGACTAGGTTTTGATACCTTGGGGCAACACTGTCAATCTGTCTTTTGCATGCTGTATAGAGATGTATTATACATCATAAGGCTTCATCTAGTTCCATATTAGATGGTTGCCTTGTATTAGGGTTGTTTTTGGGGATAAACATGTCGCAAGGTGGAAAAGTTCATTTGCTGAGTTTGAATTTTCTTGTCTTTATATTATTTGTTAGGTTTTGGATGTTTCTCTTGCAAGGGCATCAATTTATTGTTCAAGGTCATTGGTGGAATCTTTGTTTTTATTATTGTAGATGTTGGTTTGAATTGAACGTCAAACTACTGGCTTAACGTGTGACCTGAAAGGAACATCTAACTTCTAGTACGTCACAGTTAAAGTAGGTTAAGAATATTGTAGTATTGTAATATATTGCTAGCTTACTTACATAGTTGTTCTTGTCTATTGTTCTGTGCAAAAGCAGGAGTAGTAGCTAAAGACATGTGCTTTATCTCTTCCTTTAGTTGGACCTCTTGTAGTTAATTGAAATGAGTTGCAATTATTTCTCCTTGTATACTTCATCTAATGAAAAACTGGATGTCTTTTGGATTTTTGGAATGGGGAGGCTCTGTTATTAATGATATAATTTGAAAACTAGACTGGATGAGGAAATGACAATGCCACAAAATTGATGTTAGGTAAATGTGATCCTATATCTAACCTTATTTTGGTTTTTGAATGGTCTAGAATTCCAGCAGACTCAGTTAGAGGAGAAACTATGCTGCAAAAGATATCAGCTTTGGTGTTGAAGCCAGAGCTGCACTGCTGCAAGGTGTTGAACAACTGACAGACGTTGTAAAGGTGAAAATGGGACCAAAGGTATGACCTAGCTAAAACTTTTAGTTTCCTTTTGCTAGTTTTGTTAAGATGTGTAAAGTCTATATTTAAAAGTTGATTAGTTGATTACTCATGTTCTCGCTACTGGTTTCTTTTATACCTTTCTATGTTTTTTTGGATTTTTTGATGGTGATCAATCCTTTAGTATTTGAAAAAATATCTGTGATATGTGCTTGCGTTGTTTGACCGTTTTCCTGATATTGTTTGTTTATTTGTCAAGGGTCACAATGTTGTTATTGAACAAAGTTACGATGCTCCAAAAGTAACAAAGGATGGTGTTATTGTGGCAAAAAGTATCGAGTTCAGTGACAAGTTAAAGAATGTTGGTGCAAGTCTTGTGAAGCAAGTTGCCAATGCTACAGATGATGTTGCAAGAGATGGTAAGACCATGTTTGGATGTAATGTCCCCCACCTCTTAGAGAGGTAATGAGGAGACTCAGTGGCCTGGGCACCCCCACTAGGTCATAGTCTCACAGTGAAGGGGGGAAAAGTCAAGAAGTTAAAAGTTATATTTTTAAGTTGACTTAAGAAAGGAAAAGGAAAGGAGTAAAAGATAACTCAACAGAAGAATAGAAGATTAACCCTGGGAGTTAACCTAACTCAACAGAGAATTAGAAGG